>PVKC010001071.1:0-54717 GCA_004027635.1 Crocidura indochinensis
GGAGCCAGGAATAACCCCTGAGCGCTGCCGGGTGTGACCCAAAAACCAAAAAAAAAAAAAAAAAAAAAAATTAGCAATTGAATTTTCTTATTTAACTGCAAATTCAATTTTAAACTAACAAAACATTAAATATATGAAGCACTAATTAGAATTTAGACCATTTAATAAGTAAATTTAGAAGAAATGTTTTCCCAAGAAATACAAAAATTTAAATTAAAATTATCTTATTCTTGGTGATTAAAGTTTGAAATGTTTTCATGTTTTATCTTAAGGTACTAAATCAAACTTCTCGTCTTGAAATACAACTTCTGGAGAATTCATTATCAACATATAAGCTAGAGAAGCAACTTCTTCAACAGACTAATGAAATCCTAAAGATCCATGAAAAAAACAGGTGAGGATTGTTGTGTTCCAAAAAATATATTTTTATGTATTTGTTATCCTCTACCTCTCTGGAAACTCTTAAGTATGTGTTAGTTTAAAAAAAATAGAAAACTAAATTAAATTTTAATATAAAAAGAAATGTGAACTTCTGAAGACTATATTGCAAGTATGTCAATAATAAAGTAGTAGTCTCTTATTTCCCTCTTTAAATATTTGAATTTTCTAGCATTTGGCACAAATTTCTCTAACGTTCAGATCTATGTGTATTTTTATAAAAATGATCTGACTTTATAGCTAAATATTGTGACTAAATATTTCAATAAATGTGTAGAATAAACATTTATGAATAAATTTATAGGATATAATAACAAAGAAAAATAGAGCCTCCCTATTCTATAAAATAGGAGGTCAGTAGCTTGTATTTTTTAATAACTTTTCTTAGATGTGTGCAAAACAAGATTTTTGAATTTAAAATCATACAAAATTCACATATTTTTCAGAAAATTCTTTGCTGTAGAATTGATTAAAGAGATTTTTATTTTTCTTATTAAGTATCTTAGACTATTTTTACCAATGTTTTATAAATGAAATTATGACAGAAGAATGAAATGAGACTCAAGACCTGGAAAGCTAAAATGAAATTGTGTACTACATTATTATGCTTTCTTGTTTTTGTTAATATTTTTTTACAATTTACTAAACCAGTGTGTGTGTGTGTGTGTGTGTGTGTGTGTGTGTGTGTGTGTGTGTGTGTGTGTGTGTGTTTAGGAGGTATGTTTATTAAAGGAAAAGAGAAACTAGCAAAAATGGTCCTTCAATGCAAGGAGTGGGACTTGAAAGGGAATACCCTAAGCCTATTTTCTTACATTATTCAATTTTCCTACAGTATTTCCTCATTAGATTAATTTTACATTACTAATATGATGGACAATTCAAAACATGACTTCAATATAAACAAGTTTGTTGCTCAATAACAACATTTTCCACTAAGTACTTTATTGCTTTGAAGAAGTCTTCGTTCTTGTGCACTTTGAGCCCCTGTGTTGCTAGAATTGTATTTAGAACCATTGTGTTGGTTGGATCTAGAGGTTTTGGTTTCTAAATCAAGAAGGTACCTAAGAGGACTGCTGGTTCCTTTACTTGACAGATGACATAGCAGACTATGCAATTGAGTAGCCCATGCCCAGTCGCAAAGCTCGCTGGTTATAGAATTGAAGTACAGAATTCATTCTTGGTCCTGCTTTCTTCACTGTAGCAGAATGTCTCTTGATATTATCATCCATTTAAGATTTTATGTTAAAAGTAAACCTAATCACAGCAGTTGCAATTAAACCTTTATGTGAAGAAGATACTCTTTACTATTGGTTTATAGAATCTGAAAGGTGCCAACCCTATGACTTCCAGCTCTACTCTAAAAGGTTTGACTTGACTTATTTGTATTATAATGGGCTAAAATGTATAACTATAACTAAATTGGGTAGGAATTAACACTGACTGGTGAGTGACTAAATGTTTGTAGTATAAAATACTACTGAAAAAAATTTTTTTCCTACAGTACTTTCACTATACCCAGCCACATACATATAACATGTATACCTAAACTATCCTTGATTTAGGGTTCTACAAACTATTATTGTGATTTAATTTTTTTTCACTGAGATGAACCCTCACTTACTGTCATATTGAGTCAAAAGCTATTTATTGGAAATTATTTCCAGTAAATATTTCCAATAAAGCACTGACAATTTAATTTGATATCATTTAAATAATTGTGTTACTAATTTATATTTATTGAGTAAGGGAAAAGTTGTGTGAAGGAACATTCAAATTTAACATCTTTTTAAGTAGAACTACATATGTTGCTATTTATTAATATATTTTAACGAAAATTGAAGTCTTGCAGGCTTCTTTCTTTTGGAGATAGAGATAGATATGCCTTTTCTAAAAGATGGATATTTCTTTAATATTGTCCTTACTAAACCATATGGCATTTTACTCTGTAGGTGTGACTCTGAATATTTTAAATAATATTTTTCTACTAAATATTTTGTTTTATCTTTTAACAAGCTGTCAAAATAAATTTTGGTTCTTTGCTTCTTTCTCTGTTGATAATGAACATATCTTGGTCTATATCTGATACTTAAGCTATCAAGATATCATTAAAATATTGAAAAACCTAAGCAGGAGGGAATAAAAGAAAAAAAGAGACAAAAAGCACAAAGTAATCTTTTTTTTGTTTTGTTTATCTAGTTTTTGTTGATTTTTTTTTTGTTTTGGGGTGGATATTGAAGTAGTTGTCCACTTTTTTATTTATATATTTACTTTTTCTTTCTTCTTTTCTCTTCTTCCTTTTTGTGCTCTGTCATGTTTTTTATCTCAAGACCATGGCAATTATGTGGTGCATATCTTTATTGTTGCAGTGCTCACTGGATATCTTTTTTGATACTTCTTTTTGAATTGCTGTGGTGTTTTGCCATATTTCCCCTTCATCTCTCAAACTGAGGATGAGAGCCTCTAGAAGGACTCTGCCTATTGTCAGCATAATTTTTAACCCCATTTTATTACTTTTCTCTTCCTCAAACAAAACCACATAACTTGATCTATCTAGTCACGCCTCCCAATTAGAGGGGGAAGTAATGGACGTACCAAGACCAAACAGTTATAAGATCACTAAGTAATAAACTAGACACAGAGGGGACCACTTATTCTAGCAGCTCCTGGGGTGAGGGTGGAGGATATGGGAGGCAGGATGGGAACGGAGGTGGAGGGAGGACAAGTCGGTGATGGGAATTCCCCTGATTCAATGTTAATATGTACCTGGAATATTTCTGTGAATGATATGTAAGCCACTATGATTAAATAAAAAATTATATTAAATATATTGGAAAAACTGAAATTATTCACTGGTAATTACAAAAATAAATGGTTTTCTGGGGCCTGAGTGGTGGCTCAAGCGGTAAGGCTTCTGCCTTGCCTGTGCTAGTCTAGGACCGACTGCATTTCGATCCCCCAGTGTCCCATATGGTCCCCCAAGCCAGGAGCAATTTCTGAGGGCATAGCCAGAAGTAATCCCTGAGCAACACTGGATGTGGCCCAAAACCCAAAATAAATAAATAAATGAATAAATAAATAAATACATAGATAGATAGATAGATAAATAAATGGTTTCCTGACTGTCATTCGTGTTCAAAGATCCTCATCTTTGTCTTTTTCTCTTTTCTTTCCTTCTCATTTTTCTTTCTTTTTTTTTTTTTGTTCTTTTCTCTTTCTTTTTTCGAAAAGTATATCCATCCCTTCTACCTTAATTTCAGATCATTTGGGTTGTCTCCATCATGATTTTTGATACGGTACCTGGTACTGTTTTCTACTGAGAAATTCTTGCCTTGAAATGGTCATTTTTTAAAATGGTAAGTGCTTAATAGCTATTTTCTCTGTTCATCAGTACAACTGAATCAAGGTTTGAGATCAATGCAGGCCACTGACACATATTCTCCAAAACATGCATATATTCAGATTTGGTCCCTCTCATTTAATTCTATTTAAAGAAAAAAGTCACATTTTCTGAAGCATATGAATCATATCATGTTTTAAGTAATGATTTTTTTAGAATTAAAAAAATTCCCTTTTCCAGCATAGAGTATTTCATTATTAAATGACTTAAAATTTTAGTTTAATATTAATTTCTTTCATTTACGCAAAAATTACATATTGTTTTCTTCTGCTCTTCACATCTTTCTGCTAAGTTCTCAAGTACAACATTGTCTCACAGGTGACTAGGACTGGGGTCACCATCAGTGGTTGCCATATCCATACATTGTTGTCTACTTCCTATTGTTAAGAACACAATGTAAGCTGGAGTATTGGGAAATCTATACTATTAAACCACGAACATTCTTCCATGAATACCTGAAAAGTAAAGTGTATTCATAAGCCAAAATATCTCTACATAATACACAACATACTTTCCTTATTTTGTTTATTACTTATTTTCATATTTAAAAATGGAATTAGACAAACCTTGCCATTCACTTTCTAGCATAACAACAAAATAATGTGAGCCCCTCCATTTGAGTAGCTAGAAAGTCAGAGTTCAATAAGGAATTGCTTATGTATATTTCAAAGGGTTTATTAATTACTCTTACTCTAATCTTTAAATAATTCTTAATCCTCCAAATGCAACCAGAAGCTATTTGTACTTGAGGTATCTCTAAAACATAGGAGCAGTATGTCTTTAGTTGACCAGGTCTGGTTTGGATCAACTAATAACTTTGTAAAGGGGATAATCTAAATTAAGCTTTACTTCCTCCCCAAGGAATGTCAGGAGTTGTGTCTGGGTTTGTGACTTACCAGCTTTGAGTATGATGGGTTCTCAGTTGCCAAGTCAATGAGCTAGTCCCTAGGAGGGTCCACTACTTGTTTGGCAGAACAACAGGAATATTTTATGACAGGATTACACTACCCAATCATGCTGAGAGGTCCTGCTGATTTACATCCTGATGCATTAAGTGCATCACTTGTAGGGTTGAAAATGAAGCTTTGGTCTCTTTAGATTTATGGATTTATAACCTAAATGGTCAAAAGCATAAAGCAGTAATAGGATTAGCATTTTCTTTATCCTTAGTTGGCCTAAGAAGCATCTAGTGGTGGGTAATTCTAAAAATGCTTCAATTTGCTTTATTTAAGGGAAAATTAAATATTTATATATAATAAATAATATGAGTATTTTTTATATTTAATTGGATGACTTTTTACTTTTAAAGCTTGATTTTGTTTTTTATCTCAAGGAAATATTGTTTGAAAATAGGGGTTGTAAATAGCCTATATAGTGGAATTAGATAATCAAGTACCTAAAAAATGGAAAGTACTTGTATTTTCCTTGCATGTAGGGAGTTGTAATAAATATAAAGTGAAGCATCAAATTGTCATATTCAATTAGAATCATCCAGTAATGTCTTGTTGTTTCTGCTCAAAACAGTAGAAAAGAGGTGAACAGGGAAAAATGTATATTGCTTCAGCTTAACTTCATATACAACTAGGTCTTTAGGCCTGAAAGTTGGTTGACTGACCAAGATTCAAGGTCTCTGGAACAAGCAAGCCCTCTTTTTTTGATGTAGGAATATAACCAGGGGAAAAATATTTTTGAAGAAAACTTTCCTCACCAAGTTGTAGATTAAGGAAACCAGGGGACAGAAAGATAGTTCAATGGGTAGAGCTATTTCCTCGCAGAGCCAATAAAACTCTGAGCCCCTCGAGGTCTGTTCCCTGAGCACCACTGCATGTGTCACAAAAACAAAGCAGAAAAAGGGAAATTAGACTCTCCATTATATAAAGAGGGAGTTACATTCGAGGCTTCCCTAATACTGTGCTGATTATCAGAATGAAAGTTTGCTTAATTTAGAGTGAGACCAAATAGAGTAAAACTTGAAACATTATGACCATTTCATCATAATATTAAGAAATAAATTATAGTACCTAGTTATGTAGTATTAGGTATACATTTATTTATACCATGTACTTTTCTTGTTTGTTTTGTTCATTGGTTTTGTTTTTGTTTGTTTTATTTTGGACCTGTGATGCTCAAGGGTTACTTCTGGCTCCGTGTTCAGGACTTACTCTTATTAGTGATTGGGGAACCATAAAGATTGCCAGGAATTTAATTCAGGTTAACTTTGCAAGGCAAATACCTTACCAGAGTACTCTGATCCACATTGCTTTTGCACACTATGAATAATTTTTCAACTATTCCTACAAAGTACATATTATGCAAGAATAAACTAAAATTCAAAGTGGCTAAATACCTTGTCAGGTCAAAGCAACTCATGTATGGCAAATTATATACTATGGTATGAGTTTATGATGATTCTGTTTAAATTATTGTAAAAATATTTTAATATGTCCAACAATCCCCATATCTTGGTTATAACATGAACTCTAAACAGAGAGGCTTTTCTACCAGAATTCTTTATTTAACAGATCAGAAAAAAAAAACTGTGGGTGAAATTGTCAGTATATAAGAGGATATTCAATAAGTGTTATAGTTGTCAAGGGAATACATCTAAGATATTTAAAGAAGATATACATGTCCCTTTTAAGTTTTTAGAAATAGTTGGGAGGGTAAAGTAAAATCTGGGGCGTCACTTTGACCTGTGATTTGGCCTTGTAGAGTCTGAAAAATGGCTCCAGCAGTCCCATATTAGGAAGTGTTCTTGAGTGGGGACTTCTCAGAAACCGAGTCTGGTAGCAAGCAAAGGCCCACAGTGAAAGGAGGCTGCTGCAGGCCTCTTGCGTCTCAGCAATCCTACTGGGATGGAGTTCTTCAAGAGAGGGAAATGGGTAACATGAGCTGCCAAATATGAAATATGAGATAAATCAAACCACAGAGTATGTGGGGTCAACACGTTTCTGGCATGAGTGCAACAAGTTTAATTTTTGAACAAGGGAATTAATAGGGGTAAAATTAGCCAGTGATAAAGAATAATTATAATCACAAAGCATAGTACAGCAGTAACAATATCTAAGCTATGAGTGTGACTGTAAAAATTCTAGTTTACAGTGGAGAAGGTTACAACTCAAGGTAACTCTTTGCAAGATCACTTTAAATGCAAACTTAGGATTAGGAGGGAGTAGAAAATATCTAGGAACTTGATCATTATTAGATTGGACACTATTGTTTTGGAGGTTAAGTAAAGGGAGGAGCCAAATCACCAAAAATGATTTTCCCTATTTCTAAAGGAGGGTCAATAGTCAATAGCCTGGATCTGTATTCTGGTTATGCCCTTGGTTATCATAAAAAGCAGCTGCAAGGACATATTTGAAAAAGAGAGAAAAATTGTCTTTGCTTTTAGGGCTGGCTATATCTAGAAAAAGGGATTCTCAAATAAACTTTGATGCTGGAATTTCTGAGCCAAATTATTCGATAGAGGCCATTATTTTGCCTTATATATACAAAGGAGAGATAGTCAAATACTGGCTAAAAATGTAATGCCAGGCATCTCTTTGGAAATTCCTCAACCATCCATGCAGGGGAAAAAGGCATCCACAGAGGGCCTTTTGAAGAACCCCATGGAGGTTAAATTAGTTCTACCCACCAGGAAAATCTGAGGATACATCTGGTGTGCTGAGCCCCCCTAAAAGCTTAGGTATGCCCTGGCAGGAGGCTGCTGAAAGGAGTAGTTCAATAGCAACAGAGTATTGGTTTCTTCTCAGGCTGAGAGTCTATCTTTTCATTTTGGGAGCTGGTTGGCAGCTAGCTTGAGTGGGGATAATGATCTGCTTCATGTGGAGCGAAGAACTGAAGGTAAAAAGGGTTAAATGTGAGGTATTAACAGGTGGGGATGAGTGAGTGAAGGACTAGAAATGAGTTTGTAAGTTGGTGAGTCAAGGGAAGAAGGACAGTATACAACATAGGCATGCTGTATATTGCATATGTGCATTAAACAGACAAAGGTATGGCATACCTGTATGCTCATGTGCATATATCATCAGATACTAAGGATTGACTCACCCCCATATGCACCAATAATACCTTGTGGCATTGTTCCCTTTTTTTGGCATAGGTACATTAAAATGCAAATTTATTACATAGCAAACAAGTTCTTATCTAATAGAGATAGGAACACACAAAGTTTGTAATGAAGTTGGGCCTTACACCCTAAACTTTGTCATAATGACTTGGCTTAGGCCTCAGAAGAACGGGCATTGTCCATTCACCCCTGAACCATGGATATTATCTACAGAAACAACGAAGGTTGTCTATAACATCACCAGAAGCAAACTTCTACCAGGGAAGACCCTACCACTGCCCTGGCATTGACTTACTTCAAAGAGTATCCTTTTAACACCCAAATGACTTAGCAACAGCAACAAACTGTTTTCAGGGCAGGGTTCTCCGCATTGCCCTCTAATAATGAGGATAACTAGAGGATGCTCCACATCATCCTGACTTCCATATAGGATATGCACAAAACCCAGGATCTCAAACTACAGAAACCTGACACCAGCAATACAAATTGTGTAAAAAAAATTTTCACTGCGCCCACAGAGAATGACTTAGGGGTAAAACAACCTACTATGCCTTGAAGCCCAGATTTGGTCTTTTTTTGGAGGGAAGGGGTCACACCCAGCAGTGCTCAGGGGTTACTCCTGGCTCTATGCTCAGAAATCGCTCCTGGCAGGCGTGGGGGACCATACGGGATGCCGGGATTTGAACCACCGTCCTTCTACATCTAAGGCAAATGCCTTACTGCTGTGCTATATCTCCGGCCCCCCAGATTTAGTCTTATGCCAGAATACTTCAGGGGTAAGGTCTCCTTGTATTTAGGCCAAGACTTTTCCTTTCTATTTCCTTCATATTTTGCAGGGCCTATGCAAACAACAACTTTGCCACTCTCACACTGTTCTTATTGTATTTCTTTAATCTTATCCTTAAAAAGAAAAGAGTTTACTAAACCTTCTGCTAGTGCTTTAATAAATTCACTGGTGAATCAATAATTTTAAAAAAATACTTGCTACTGAATTTTTCTTTTTTCCTTTCTCTTTCATCTTTCTAATTTCTATTTTTTTTTTTTTTTTGGTTTTTGGGTCACACCCGGCAGTGCTCAGGGGTTACTCCTGGCTCCATGCTCAGAAATTGCTCCTGGCAGGCACAGGGGACCATATGGGGCACCGGGATTCGAACCGATGACCTTTAGCATGAAAGGCAAACGCCTTACCTCCATGCTATCTCCCGGGCCCCTATTTTCTATTTTGTAAAATAACTTTGCTTTTGATCATCGTGAAACAAATGTATTATGACCAGTTATGTCAACAATGTGATGCATTTTCTTTAAATAAATTTAATAAAAAATTAAAAAAATTTTAGCATAATGCTGTGTCAAGATAATTGATATAAGGTTTGATTTGCTGTTTTAAGTTACTCTCTTAAAACAAATAGTAGGAGATAGGCTTGTTTGTTTTGGCATAGGTCTCTATTTTTATCCTCCTAATAATGGAGTAAAAATGTAAATCTTTTATTTTACCTTAGAAATTCTTTGAACTTATTTGACAAGCCTCAATTTGCTTCTAGTAACTTTCTAGCAAGTTAGTAATTCAATTACTTTTAAGTGATTCTAACATTTATAATTTTAATATACCTATTACTATAATTCAGTTTTAATACTTGATATGCCTAAAGGAATGAGAACCTAATACTCTATCCTCAATTTGGCAAATTATTTTTTAAATTCTAAACTAAAATATCCTTGCATTATTTTAGATTAAATTTTATTATTTGTTAATAAGAAGGATGAAAGGACTGGCTTGATAATTTAGTGGGTAGAGCTCTTATCTTGCACACAGTTGACCCAAATTCAATTCTCAGGCCCTGCCAGTAGTGATACTTGAACACAGAACAAGAGTTAGCCCTGAGTGTATTTTTTGTTTTGGGTGTTGCTCTCAAACAAACAAATGAAATATATACATATATACATTTATATGTGTGTATACATATACATATATACATATACATATATATTTAATCTTGGGCAAGGTCTTTGCCCTGTGTTTGATCGCTGGCATCCCAAGGTCACCCCCAACTTGTCAGGAGTAATTCTGAGTGCAAAGCCAGGAGTAACCCCTGAGCACCACTGGGTGTGGCCCAAAAACTAAATACATAGGTATATCCATTCAAACATATATATATATGTATATATACGTTTATATATATGTATATATACACTCATATATATATATATATATATATATAACCAAGTTAATCTGTTGAGGTTTATACTATTGCATTACCATATAAGTTGAACAATTATAAATACTGACTTTACAGGTTAACTTTTTGTCCTCATTAAAATAATAAATTTTATTCTATACAACTTTGTTCTGTTTAAATTTCATTAGCTTTAAAATTTTAGAATTTCGAGTCGATACAAACTCAAGGGTCTTTATTCTTTCTCATGCCCTAGCCTAGAGGCTTTCATAGCATACTTACCACAGTTAATATTATCAGTTTAGTCTCCTAAATTTTGCAATCTATCCAATGCATTCTATTTATGCGGATTACTTCTTTTAGCAAGTTCTCACTAATTCTCATTTCAATAACTCAGAGACTTCTTTGATTTATGCCTCTCAAGTCTATTGTCTAGTACTCCTCCGAAGTCTTCTTTCCAGAATACAACTCAACATTTTTCTTGTTTTACTCATATTTCATGTTGTTGCTACCAAACATTTTACTCTCAAAATAGTGTATTCTATTCCCAATCACCTAATGATTCTCTGTAGCTAATTGGAGAAAATTTAAATTCATTAGTACAGAACACAATCTGTGATCATTAGAATCTTAATTTATATCCTTCCCTATGTCTTCTTATATATTTTTTAAAAAGGGTATAATATCTAACAGCAGATGATCTCTGAGATCAAACTTTCTGAATTCTACTTTTCCATGATTTCTGCTATAATTAAGACAATGCATATTTTTGGCACATAGTACCTGCACAAACATGTCACCAGGTTCTCACATCTTGTGATGTGCACATTTATGCTTCCATGCTTTAACTCAGAGATTTTTACTGCAATTCTCTCCACCTTTAGAAAATCGAGTTCTCTCTAGCCCATTATTCTCTTTTTTCTTATCCTCTGTCACCTTTCTCAAATTTCTAAATTAAACCTTTTTTACTTAGAGAAAAAAAAAAGACAGTCACATATTATTTGAGCAAGTTCTTTAAATTCTGTTTTTTCTAATTGGGGGTGATTGTATTTGGTCCATACCCAACAACACTTAGGGGATACTCATTGTTTTAGCCTCAGGAATCATTTCTGGTGAGCTCAGAAGATCATATGAGATGCCAAAGATGGAATCCAGGTGAACAACTTGCTAGGCAAGTGTCCTACCTGCTGTGCTAGCCTCTTATTTCCCCATTTTATACATGGTTGATCTTTGAAGTTGATAATAATCTTTGAGTTTATAACATGATCAAATCAATGAATATAAATTCTGAAAACAGTGCCTAACACATATAATACATTTTTAATTCTTTTTTTTTTTTTTTTGGTTTTTGGGCCACACCCAGTGACGCTTACGGGTTACTTCTGCCTATTTGCTCAGAAGTCGCTCCTGGCAGGCACGGGGGACCATATGGGGAACCGGGGGATCGAACCTCGGTCCTAGCGCAGGCAAGGCAGGCACCTTACCTCCAGCGCCACCGCCCGACCCCCTTTAATTCTTAATATGTTGTTAATATGACACTGTGAATATGATGTTTCCTACATGTTTACTGTTAACCTTGTCAGAATGTTCAGCCATTGCTTATTCAGCTAACAAATCCCCGTTCATCTCACAACTATTGTAGATTTTCACCTCCTCCAAGAGCCCATTCCTCATTTTCAAGATCATTTTCTCACTACAATATATAAGAACTGTATATATATTTTTTCCTTCTCCATTTCAATTACCCCATTACATTGTAAATTATGAGTGGTGTGTGTGCATGCTCATATGTGTGTGTTTGTGGTTATCTCTCCAATATTGGAATGTGACCTTCTGAAATATAAAGACTATTTAATATTTGCCTTCAAGCTCCCTCCCAGGCACATTTCTATACATAGTGTATATAATATTAATTTTTTATTTTTAAATATATTTATTTTTTGTTTAGTATTATATATATATATATATATATATATATATATATATATATATAAAACCTTCACCAGTGCAACATTCCCATCGCCAATGTCCCAAGTGTCCCTCCTCCCCACAACATCGGCTTGTGCTCTAGATAGGCTTTCTACTTCCCTCATTCAGTCACAGTTTGTTATGATGGTTCTCAGTGTAATTATTTCTGTGACTGCACCCATCATTCTCTGTGGTGAGCTTCATGTCGTGAGCTGAACCTTCCAGTTCACTCTTTCGTCTCTGAGAATAATTCCACAAATGTCTTTTATTTTTCTCAAAACCCATAGATGAGTGAGACCATTCTGTGTCTATCTCTCTCCCTCTGACTTATTTCACTCAGCATAATTGATTCCATATATATCCATGTATAGGAAAACGTCATGACTTCATCTCTTCTGACCGCTGCATAATATTCCAGTGTATATATGTACCACAGTTTCTTTAGCCATTCATCTATTGAGGGGCATCTAGACTGTTTCCAGAGTCTGGCTATGGTAAACAGCATTGCAATGAATATAGGTGTGAGGAAGGGATTTTTGTATTATATTTTTGTGTTCCTAAGGTATATCCCTAGGAGTAATACAGCTGTATCATATGGGAGCTCAACTTCCAGCTTTTGGAGGAATTTCCCTTCCAGCTTTTGGAGGAATTTCCATATCACTTTCCATAAAGGTTGTACTAGATGGCGTTCCCTTCACCTTGCAACCTTTCTATCACCAATGCCCTCAGCTCTATCTATATTCTATATAGAGAGATGCTTTCTATATTCCTCACTCACTGACATTGTTATGATAGTTCTCAGCATAGTTATTTCTCTAACTGCACTGACCACTCTTTGTGGTGAACTTCATATAGTGAGCAGAAGGAAGGTTGACTAAATGGTAAATTGGTGAATATTCCAGTAGCTCTATGCCAGAAAATGTCACTTATTAATATGAAAACATGCACAATGTTTCCATAAAAACATTATTAATGAAAATTAATAATCACATAGTTTACACGACCTAGTATAAATATGATCATTGTTCTTAACATAAATTAACTGAGATAGTGTTTGTAACACTATTATGGATTCCCAAATGTTCATTGCATGATATCTAAGATGCTAGTTCCTATTTTATGATACACTAATTCAACCCAAGTTTTAATCTTTGAGAGAATTTTCCCAAGCCATTTTAGATCAATGCAAGTTTACCATGTCTTTGTACTTAATTTTTAAAACTTCACACAGGTTTTATCTGAAAAATTTTGTAGGAGCATACACAACTGAGAGTTTTCCTAATTCTGTAGTCTTTCACCATTACCATTGCCTATAGAAAATCATCCTTAATGGATTGACAAGTTAATGCTTATTCTTATTGACTTCCTTTATCAAAATTATTAAAGTATTATATACATATTTAGTAAACATAGTTTCATATGTTAGTACAGGAACCTTGCTGTATGATTCCATATATGCAGAAGTATTTAATAATATACATCTATTAAATGTGTAAACTTTAACTATTTTATCATACTAGATTCATTTCTACTTTATAAATTTTCATGAATATGTTACATATGCAATTCATACAGGTATACTTTATATTCATTGACGTTGACTGCTCTATAATTTATTATAAGTTTACAAGTGGTTATATGCAAGTATAACACACTAAAATTATCTTTGGATTTTACAATTACTCAAACATTCACAGGTTTGTTAATATCTTAAATCATTGCTAGACATTTTATTCACTTTTTCTACCTAAGTCATTACGTAACTCATCATTTTTAGGACCTTCACTTCTTCTTTGCCAGCCTATTTATGTAACATTTTTTTAGATTATTTAGTCTTGCTTTATTAATTCACAATCCCTCTAATGGTTGTTAAAACTTTACAATATTTAGAAGCAGATGTTTTCTTTAGTGTGTAGCTTATTGTTTAATCTACTATCAATGGAAGTTATTTTATTTTTATATCTTGAAATGTATTGATCTTTTTCTTCTTGTTTTATCCAATTTGTCTCCAACTTGAAACATGGCCTATTCTTCACTTGGACTAATCTATGAATTATTAGAACTTCCCATTATGAAAAATATGAATTATTAAAACTTCCCATTATGAAAAAATAAACTATATTTTAATTAAAAAACTAAACATAAATTTACCTTAATTTATGATTAATTTCTTTTTGAGTGGGAAAAACATTCTTTATAAACATATGTTTTATAAAACATTGACACCACACATATTTTAAAAATGAAAACTTGTAAACATCTGGAAGTAGGTTCATACTGGTTAAACTATTTTAAACATCTATATTTTCAGCATCTTTCTCCTCCTATGACATTTACACACATATAGCTAAAGAAACTGTCACTGCCATAAACTCATTGGCTGCTATGTTAAGAACTCTATTGTGGGAAGCAATTCGAAAGGGAGAGCTTTATTTTTGAAAGTTTCAAGATGTGTTCAGTGATTTGAAATATTTCCAATAAGATATGGTGGTCAGAGCAGATTGTGGAAATGAGGGAAAAGAGTCAATCCCAAAGCTTCAAAGATTTTGTACACTCAATTAGAACCTTTTTCTGAAGTTCAAGGTCTAGATTATTCTGTTTATTTTATTCTTCATTAAAGTGCACCTCTGCCTTCTTAACTCAAAGTTAAGTGCCAAATTCTATGCATGTCTCTTCTCAAAGTGTTTCCAGAAGGATGAGAAACAGGAAGTATTAAAAATTCTGTGAGAAACTCTGGATTTCAAGCTCCATTTGTATAAATTTAGGTGCACACACAAATTGTTCTATATTAACACTAATTCTAAGATATGGTTATTAATAAAACTGTTTATTTAATATATACTTTTTAAAATCTTATTCCCACTCAACATCACAGTGCTTGATAAAAATATGCCAAATTTCCTTCTTAAAATAAAGGTGCACAGGGATATGGAATTATGTATTTAAGCATGAATTAAACCTGCTGTTCAAGATTGTCAATAACAAAATAGTTCTAATTTCTTGCATAAAGTTTGGATCTTGGAACTTTAATATTGTCTGTAGATATCTTCCTACCTAGCCATCATTAGGTCTCTCCCATCTTACATGGATAGCAAAAAAGTCAGGAGAGCATTGACCAATCAATAAACATATTGTGAAAGAAAATACAATTAAAAGGCAGAGGAAATGTGGAATTCATAAAAATCAGTTAATTTAAAACAGCAGCAACAACAACAACAACAATCTTGGCAAATATGATTTTTAGTATGTGAAAATGAATATTAGGTTGAAATATTATGAAAGATAAACTGTAATGATAGCTGTCAAGTAGCAAATAATGAGATGTTAACATATGACTTGATTTCTGTAAATCAAGAAATGTTATTTTATTGGAATAAAATTATTGATAATTTTCACAGCCAGGGTTTGTTAGAAAAGGTTTATTATAGTAGAACACTTTTTATTTTTTGAAAAGTACTGATTTTAGAACAGTATTTGTTTTCTTTAGAAACGGTATTTTGATTCTTATCTAGAAACTGTTTGGGTTATTTATCTATTGAGGTATTTTGTTTGTTTGTTTGTTTTTTGGTTTGTAGTCACAGCTGGCAGCTCTCAGGAGTTACTCCTGGTTCTGAGCTCAGAAATTGCTTCTGGTTAGGGGACCGTATG
The DNA here is from genome assembly GCA_004027635.1 of Crocidura indochinensis. Taxonomy (NCBI): domain Eukaryota; kingdom Metazoa; phylum Chordata; class Mammalia; order Eulipotyphla; family Soricidae; genus Crocidura; species Crocidura indochinensis. The sequence goes on from PVKC010001071.1 coordinate 15,698, forward strand.
GGATGCCGGGAATCGAATCTATGTCCTTCCTGGGTCAGCTGTATGCAAGGCAAATGCCCTACCATGGTGCTACCGCTCTGGCCCCATCTATTGATTTTTGATATTACCTTAAGAATCATAGGAAATAAGCATTTTAGTAATATGCAATGATAATCACATATCACAAAAATGTTAAGTAGGGACAATATATGGATTTTTTACAGCAAAAATAAATCTGGACCTTGAATTAACATCATTTTAGAAATTATGTAAGGGCAGTCTGATTCCCCAAGTAAGTAAAAACTTTAGCTTTTGAGCTGTACCTGGAGGTGCTCAGAGCTTATTTTTGACTTTGTTCTCAGAGATCACTCCTGGTAGGGCGTGAGGGACCATATGGAGGGCCAGAGATTAAGCCTGGGCCACCCACATGCACAGCAATTGTGCTACCTAATGTAGTATCTCTCTGGTCCCCAAGAACCATTTACAAAAAAGAAAAACGGGTACGGAGAAAGATGAAAAGGAGATATTAGTGGCACCAAAGGAAATAAAGGGTTAAGAACAGATCAGACCAACATCAAGAAGTCTGGAGTTATCATTAATAGAATATTAATATGTATTATTACCTTAATAAAGATATCTAATGGAGAAATAATGAGTACAAAATCATTAAAGAAACTCTATCTAAAGAAATGTGATAGGAAAATTCATGGCAGCTATAATTAACCAGTAAGACCCGTCGTTTGTAAGTAATGAGATAAGTTTCCAACTTTCTTGGAGTCTTTGTTCTGATTTCTTAATTTTTTCAAATTCTATACAATATCAGTGATACATAGCAAATTTCTTGCTGCTGTTAACTTCTTTTCCATACTTTATGCACCTACTACAAGATGACTTGTTAAGTCATTCCGTATATTGTAGTGTGTTTAGTGAATTTGAAAATCAATATTCTTTCCAATATTTTAAATGCATATTTTTCCAGAAATACAAAGTTCTTTTCCACAAAATGCTGTTCAGAAGTATCTTCCTTGATAGCAACATTATAATATATAGCTTTTTATTTTCAAATTCTTTTCCATATTACCTTGAAAACCAAAATAAACAAAATTCTTTTATTGACATGTGAGATAGTAACCATCTTTAGAAATATATTTCTTTGGGGACCAGTGATATAATACCATAGATAGGGTACTTGCATGAGGCTACCCCAGCTTTGATTCCTGGAATTCCAAATGGTGTGCTTAGTTCTATCAGAAGTGATCCATGAACACAGCCAGTAGTAAATTCTGAGTTCAGCCAGGTATGGCACCAAAATATAAACAAAACAAAACAGGGTCTGGAGAGGTGGTGCAAGTGGTAGGGCATTTGCCTTAAACGTGCTAACCTAGGATGAACTGCGGTTTGATTCTCCAGGGTCCCTTCCATTTGGTCCCATAAGCCAGGAGTGATTTCTGAACATATAGCCAGGAGTAACCCCTGAGTTTCACCAGGTGTGGCCCAAAAAGCAAAAACACAAACAAAACAAAAACAAACAAAAAACAAAAACAAAGAAAGAATATGTTCTTTTGAATAGGAATACTGAAACAACTTTTAGGATAGCTATTATTATCTTATTTATGCATTCTCTCTAAAAATAAGTCCTTGGAGTACGAATAATATTATTTCATGTTCCGCACTGCTGAAAGCATTATTGGCATTGAGCAAGTATTAAATAAGGCACGACTAGCATGTTGTCTGCTAACTAGGAAAAATAAAAGGCTGTTATAATCTTAATAAAAGGAACAAACAATAATTCTCAATTTGTATAAAATCTTAAATATATATGTATATATTACCACCCAAATTTTACCTTATATTATTACTTTTTTAATAGCTTTTAAATCAGGGGTCCTCAAAATTTTTAAACAGGGACTCAGTTCACTGTCCCTCAGACCATTGGAGGGCCAGACTACAGTAAAAACAAAAATTACGAACAGATTCCTATGCACACTGCATACATCTTATTTTGATGTGAATAAACAAAACGGGAACAAATACAATATGTGGCTCGCAGACCGTAGTTTGAGGACCACTGTTTTAAATATTCTAAGATTTCTTCATAGCATATTCTGGATTAAAAATTTCTTCTGGGGGCCGGGCGGTGGCGCTAGAGATAAGGTGCCTGTGCTAACCTAGTTCGGACCGCGGTTCGATCCCCCGGTTCCCCATATGGTCCCCAGTGTCTGCCAGGAGTGACTTCTGAGCGAATAGCCAGGAGTAACCCCTGAGCGTCGCCGGGTGTGGCTCAAAAACCAAAAAAAAAAAAAAAAAATTTCTTCTGGGGGCCCAGGAGATAGCATGGAGGTAAGGCGTTTGCCTTTCACGCAAAAGGTCATCGGTTCGAATCCTGGTGCCCCATATGGTCTCCGGTGCCTGCCAGGAGCAATTTCTGAGCATGGAGCCAGGAGTAACCCCTGAGCACTGCCGGGTGTGACCCCCCCCCAAAAAAAAAAAACAAAAAAAAATTTCTTCTGTTTACCAATTCTAAATTATGATCAAGACCAGAAGGATAGAATAGAGGATATGAAACTTGCCTTGCACATGGCCTCTCACGTTCAATTCCTAATACCACGTATAGTACTTGAGGACTACTATCTGTGATACGAGAGTACAGAAGTAGGAATAATTAGAAGTAGGAATAATTCCTGACATGAATGGGTGCAACATCAAAACCTAAATTAAATAAAATTTACAATCATCTTGCAACTGTAAATGAGTAAAAGCAAAATTGATCTAAAAAATAAAGTGGAATGAGCTAAGACATAAGTTATGAGTAATTCTCAGACTAATATTTCAAAATAATAGTAATACAATGAACCCAGCATCAACATTCATAAAAAGTACATTTATCATTTAACAATAAATGGATATGCTCATTTTTTGGGGGTCACACCCGGCAGTGCTCAGGAGTTACTCCTGGCTCCATGCTCAGAAATTGCTCCTGGCAGGCACGGGGGACCAATATGGGGCACCGGGATTACCTCCATGCTATCTCTCGGGCCCCTGCTAAATATTTTTTAATTAATATTTTATTTAAGTAACATGATTATAGTTGGGTAACAGTCACAAATAGATCATTTCCCTTCACCAGTGTAACATTCTCCCCTCTCAACCCCTGCCTGTATTAGAGACATTCTACTACAGTTATTTGTTTTTAAGTTCAGTGAATTTTTTTTTCTTAAAGGATAAGGGTTAAAGAAAAAATACAGTAAGAGTGTGACAGTGGCAATCGCTGTTGTTTGCAGAGGCCCAGAAAAATATGGGGAAAACAGAAACAAATATCCTTGGCTTGATTACAAAAAGCCCTCACCCCCGAGGTTTATTGGCATAAGACTGACTCTGGGCTCCAGGCAAACCAGTCTGTCCAAACCTAGTCATTCTCCGTGGTCCTGGAGAAACTTTTTCACACTTTAGTATCAGGTTCCTATATTTAAAGATTCTGGATTCTATGCATTTCTTTCATCGAAGTTAGGCTGATGTGGAGCATCCTCTAATTTCTGCATACAATTAGATGTGGAGTGATCTGCCCTGCCAGCAGTCCGTTGCTGAGTCGTCTGGGTGTTGAGAGCACTCTTAGGAGTAAGTCAATGCCAGAGTAGTCTTCCCTGGTAGAGGTTTGGATCCTGGTAATGCTATAGACAATTGTGGTTGTTTCCATAGATGGTATCCATTTTTCAGGTGTGTATGGGTGATGCCGATTCTTCTGAGGCCTAAGCCAAATCATTATGCCAATGTTCAAGGCCTAACTACTACAAATTACCAAATTTGTGTTCCATCTCTATTAGATAAGAACTTGTTTGCATATCTATTATTTTCCTATTTTAATGTGCCTATGCATGATAGAAACAATGCATAAGATATTGTTGGCACATCTGGGGACCGACAAATAAAGTCAAACATTCCCCGAAACTTGATTCAAACATGCGTTCTATACAGATACTCTTCTACCAGTATTGCTTATACAACAGATCTCATAGGGGGAAAATCAAACAATCAAATAACAAAACCAGTGGACAAAATTGTCGCTATATGAGGATATTCGAAAAGAGTTATAGATGTTAAGGGAATACATCTGAAATATACAAAGGAGATACATGTGTCCCTTTTATATTTTAGAAATAGTCAAGAGGGAGAGTGTTGTTTCTGAGACACCACTTTAGTCTGTGATTTTGCCAAGCGAAGAACACATGGAGATATATCATTCCTGTGTTGCCTCTGAAGCTTCCAACTCCCCCAGAGGTGTTTGCTTCCTAATTGCTGAAAGCTGGAAGTTCACCAGTCCCCTCCCTGCCCCCTGCAGGAACGGGGAAGCCAGGGGTCTCCTTTAAACTGCTCATCGCCAGAACCCACTTGCTGGGACCCTGAGCAGGCAGCCAGGGGTAACCTTGGGGACCAGGAGAAAGTGGAGAGATGGCTGGTGTGGGGGGAGGGAGCAGGGGATGCATCTTCTCCTAAGCTTGGCAAAATGCCTAATGTGTGGAGCCATATCATCCTCATGTTGCCTCTGAAGCTTCAAGCTTCCTCTTAAACATTACTGTGAGAGATATGTAATCCACCTTGGCCGAAAAAAAAGTCATTAGTGCTAAAAAATGGTTCAATGTGGGGTAATAGTAGGTGAGAGTAAGGGAATAAAGGAATAAAAAGAGCTTCTGGACGGTATTCTAAATATGACAAAAAGATTAACCACAATGATATCCAAATATCACTAGCCCCTGCGCAGTTTCATAATGGAGAGGTTTAGTAAGGAAAATTGCCTGGGACTTCCAAAAGAACCTCTTGGCTCCCAGGAAGGAAAGAGCAGATGTGCTAAATATTTTAACCAATAAATACTTTTACTGTTTTCTTTTAACCATTCAAACGTTTACGTCATGACAGTGGGAAACAAAAGACAATTCTAAAATGTAGTGAATTGTTCGTATCCTTAGAAATATTGACATTCGGGCCCGGGAGATAGCATGGAGGTAAGGCGTTTGCCTTTCATGCAAAAGGTCATCGGTTCGAATCCCGGTGCCCAATATGGTCCCCCGTGCCTGCCAGGAGCAATTTCTGAGCATGGAACCAGGAGTAACCCCTGAGCACTGCCGGGTGTGATCCAAAAACCAAAAACTAAAGAAAAAAAAAAGAAATATTGACATTCATCTTGCTCTATTTAAAAATAATCCTATTAGCATATCACATTTTTCCAAATCACAATACCTGAGATCTATTCAAGTTGAGTCAATTTATAATGAACTGTGTCAAAGACAGGATTTTTCTAACTGTTGCTGTCCCATAAAATATAAGAAACTTGTAAGAGAAGCATGGTTTTCTTATCTTGCAAAGGTCATGGAGTTCCCTAAAAGTAATTTTTTATATGCGAATCTGGGCATTTTTTCAAAAGTGTTGCAAATTGGTAGTTTTATTTTTAACACAAATGAAGCATTCCAGCATTTTTTATGAAAAAAATGAAACTGACAATTTATTTTCAATAGAAAACTTTCTTGTTATATGCTGTCACATTCTCTGGGGGCGGGGGCAAGTTTCTCACATGACTTGGAATTCTTAAGAGCAGTAATGTCCATATTTCTTAATCCATGTAAAGGATAAATATTCTAGTCTCAGTCTCCAATATTCTCCCTCCACATGGATTTTGGATAATTAGTTTTCAAACTACATCATTTTATAATTTAAATATTACACTTAAATACTCCCTTTTGTCCCCTTTTCAAAAACCTTAAAGGAATAAATCAGTGCTTTATTTCTCTAAGATAAATTAAATGCCCAACCTGGTATGTTACATTTGAATCTCACCTTGTAAACTAAGGACTGGATGAACCTTTTGAAAATGAAACCAAGAAAATTGAATGAGTTTCCTCGGAGGAAAACTAACATATTATACACTCTATAAAATGTAAATTCCTTTCATTTATAGTGAATTAATAGAATTTAAGGATGCATTTGCATTATCATTTTAATGTGTGTTATGCAAGTGGATTATCTTTTGAAGAGTTCTGAGAGAAGGAAGGTTCTTCTCATTTGATACTTATTTCAGTTGAAGCAGAGCGTCCCAAGTCCTTTCAAATCACCATGCCACCACCTACCATGGTCATTCAAGGTTGGAATTAAAGATCCAGTTACTGTTGGAAATTTTGTAACTTTAGGCCTTAGTCTGAGTCCTGACATAAAAAGTCCCAAGAAATATACTTTATTGTGATAATACATGGCCTTCTTGCAGATGCTCTAATTTCTGCTTCAACGTACTATTTTTTGGGCCCAGACAATTGTTGTCAAGTTTAATTAATCTCTATTAATGTTTTCAGATTTCAAGATAAAGAGAGCAAAGTAAATAAAAGTAATTTCTATGTTGTTTTTCAACTTTCTGTTTTATATTGGCCTCATTTCTCTGGTAAAAGTTGCATTATAACCTGTCCAAAATAAAATGTCTTGGGTCTAAGTCAGCTAGTCCTGGATGATATAAGATAAACCATATAAATAAATAAATCAAATTTTGGAAACAAACATTACTATGCCAACTAACTTAACAGATCTTCATCTGAAAAGTTATGTATGTTATATAGATTTTTATTCTGAGTTGTTCATTTAAAAATTATTCACATGGTTCAATACCTGAACAATACAAATTTAAATTCAGGAACTAGTTGAATCACAGATTACTTGTATGTCATTTTGAAAACTAAATCTTATCTTCACTTCCTTATAGTTTGTTAGAACATAAAATTTTAGAAATGGAGGGAAAACACAAAGAAGAACTGGACACCTTAAAAGAAGAGAAAGAGAATCTTCAAGGCTTGGTTACCCGTCAAACATATATAATCCAGGAACTGGAGAAACAGTTGAACAGAGCCACTACCAACAGCAGTGTCCTACAGAAACAGCAGCTGGAGCTGATGGACACGGTGCATAACCTTGTCAACCTTTGCACTAAAGAAGGTGGTAAGAGTTTCTTCCTCACTCTGGTATAATAACTATTGTATTGAGCCTTGCACAAGTAAAACTGCAGTGTAGTTTTCTACCTTGATTTGTGTTTGCTCTAACAAAAAGAAAAAATGTTTAATCTTTAAAGCATTTCATGATATGTGCATTGATACTTTTCCTGATGTTTTTAACTTCAGAGGATATATTCATATGACTCAATGTGTGAATTCATATTAATTTTCTTAAAGAACCATCTAACTTCTTTTTTCCTTTGGCCTTTACATCTGTAGATAAAATGGACCATACTGTTGGAATAAATATTTTGTTGGATTTTTTTTAGCCACTTAGTAGGAAGGCTCTCACTTTTTAATTAACATTGAATTTAAGTGGAGGGAAAATGAAGAGTTTCTTGCAGAGAAAAGGAGATATAGATGTTCCCAATAACTTCTCTGGAGAAATAATGTTTTTTTTTAATTTAAAGTATTTATTAATATCACTGTTCTTGGTGGAAAAGACACGAGCAGAACATCTATATTTTACTCTTGGATATCTGTGGCAGTGAAAATATAATATCTTATTTTTTTTCAAAAAATATGAGTATGAGTTTTGGTAACCTATTCACAATAGTGTGATCTTTTCTGTTTGTTTATTTTGGGGGGGTTCCTCTCAGCTCTGAGGCTATGATGCTACTCAGGCACAGTAGTAGCTAATATTATGTGGGTTATAATTGTGGTTCCCTAACGGAAAAAATTTGGGGAGACAGCATGCAAGTCATGTGCCTTAAAACCTTCACTACATATCTGGCTTCAACTGTTGATGTACATATTTATTTAACCTTCACATCGAGCAAAGTGCCCAAGATCTTTCTCACTGTCCTGAGCCATCTCTTCTTCTTCCTATGTTCCCATTTCCTTCACCTGGTGTTTGTTTATTTTTACTTTATAATAAAAGGCCAAGATTTTGGTCATGATCAGTCAGTATTGTATATTCCCTTGTTTTGTTTGTCTACATATCACAAATTAGTAGAGCATTTGGTATATGTTCTTTGCCCTATGATTTCTTTTTTTCACTTAACATAATGCCCTCAAGTTCCATCCACGTTTCAGCTAACTCTAAGATCTTGGTGTATTTAGATTTCTGTAATATTTTTCTCTACATATAACACTTTTATCCAAAATTCTTTTATGCAGTTTTCTGTTTATATATTTAGGTAGTTTACATATTCTTATAATTGTTCTTAGTGATCCAGTAAACATATCCATGAAAAATCTCTATTTAAATAAATGTTGTTGTTGTTTTGTGTGTGTGCTCTTGATATAGATAGCAAGAAGTAGGAATTTTGGGTCTTATGAAAGTATGACTCATTCATATGATGTTTTCATAGAGTTTTGTATAGTGGCTGACCTAGAAAACATTCCAATCAAAATAGTGACAGAGGGGTTCTTTTTTACCATAATCTACCCAAAATGATTGATTCTACTCTGATATATGCAATTCTCAATGTTGTGAGATAATATCTTTCTGTTGTTTTTCATTTTCATTTTCCTGATGTAAAGTGACAATAAACAACTGTTGAAATGCAATTTTAATATCACTAAACTATTTATAGATATTCGACTGCTAGAAATATTGCAAGGGTAAATCTTTGTAGAAGACATCTATTTATTTTTCCATCCACCCATGCAACAATTATTGCATGAGTTTTTCTTGTACACCTGTCTACTTTGTGTAGAATCTGTTTTGAACCTTAAGGGAGGTCTTCAGTTTGAAAAATGAAAGGCATCATCTATAGTTCTGCCCTTTAACCGTCTTTGCTCTTAATGGGGGATAGAATAGTAAATGGTGATGAGTGGAGTGCACACCACATACATCTGAAAATTATGGTTGTCATCAAGCTGTGGCTTATGGGACCATTCATGAAATGTCTATGTATATGTAATAGACTAAAGTAGAGGGTCCTTTAAAATTAATAGTGGAGTTGAAATATTAACTCAAGCTCATACTTCCATATCTAGATATGAAAATAGAAGATAATTATGTATTAAGTGTTCTTATTTTAAAGACATTTCATGTTTATCTATTACACTCAATTACCTTGAGTTATATCTTCTTAAGATAGTCTAAACAAGCCCTTACTATATTCTGTAAAGAATTTTTTTTTTAAACAGTGAGTTCCCAGAGCACCATTTGGGCGTGCTCAGAAATGTGATTGGGAAGGAAAAAACCTGCTAATCAGCCAGAGTCTGCCAAAAACCTTGAGTTAGACTCTACTGGAAAGAAAGCATGGTAGGATTTTGCCAGGGAATTTTAATAGCGCTCATGAGTATTTAGAAATTAAGTACTAATATGAGACATATCTATTCTCATATTGAACCGAATACATTTGGGGAAAGATTCAAAACATATTTTTCTTATCATCCTGAGACTTAAAGCAAATGGAGTTGAGTAGTTCTTTTTTTCTTCAGGGTTAGAAATATCAAGCCCTGGTGATTCTCACAGAGCTCATATGTCTGCCTACTTATCATAATTTTACTTCTTTTCTAAGTATTTGTCTAATAAACATGTCTAACCTTTAGAGCAGCTAGCGGGAACGATGAGGAATAATTTAGAAGTTTAAAGCCCTTGCTAGGTTTGGTGTATGAGTGTTAAGCAACCAATATCTCTTCAACTATGAAGAAATATTTATTGAGCAATTATAATGGCACTCCTTAGAGATGCTACTCATAATGTTCTTTAGGGCATGAGAAAAGTGTATCTATTTTATGATACAATATATAAGAAAAATATTAGGAAAATAACCAACAATTAGTTCTGTGGTTATTTTCTTTTAATAGCAATCTAAAATAATTCCTGATTTAGATACAGCATTTGTGACCCTAATAAAAGCCTTCTGATATATTTTGCAATGAATCTGTGATTTCGTAACTGTAGAGATTTAAATTGCTTCTTGATGACATTTAATTTCTTTAATATAACAATAAAAATTATGTTTGCTGAACATTTGGCCACTTTAGATTTTATTGTTTTTCTTTCTAAGTGGTGATTAAGGAGGCTCAGTGACCACTTGTAGTGATACATGGTCCTGTCCAAGAATCCAAAGTATTCTGCTGCTAAGACCCTCTGATGATGGGAACTCCCAGTCCTAATGTGGCCATGCTGAGGAGCATCCAGGGACACATCTGGGATCAGAGGGCCCCCAGGGATCCATCTAATATATTCAAGAGTTCATGTTGTACCAGGGATTGACACATGTGAGGCAGGTAGCCAAACCATTGGAACACGGCCCAACCCTACAATATAGAATTCCTATTAGATATCAATATGCCAAGTGATTGTCCCTGAGCATTTTTTAAGAAATACCAATATTTTAAATGACTATCATTATGATATTCCATCATGATTTTATTGTATTTTATTTAAGTGAAAATAGCCACCTTTAATGGTATTCAGAGGGATATTGCTGTCTGCTCCTGGCCTGAATACTCTCAGAGTAATTTCTGACAGTGCTCAGAAACCATATGTAGTGCAGGACATTCAAAACAGTATCAAAGCTGGCAAAGCCTCATGCAAGGGTAGTACCTTACCTCTTGTAAAATCTCTGACCTTCCAACAAGATTTCAAAAGATAATTACTGTATATCTTCTTGTTCATTGAAACCATAGTCTTCAGAAATGGAACATTTGTATGACTAATAGCATAGAGGGATTGGATGTTATTAGGTGAACTTTTATTCATTCCAATTCTACATCACGTGTATCAAAACTTCTCTCCTTCTGTGAGCATATAGAAATTTATCACATGGAGCTATTATTAATTTAAAAATAAATAGTACAATTCTTTTATACGTTAATACATAAATATTCCTATTGAGTATGATATAGGAAAAGCATCCAATTTTGTGCATCCAATATGTGTATTAAATGAGCTTGGAGAGAAGTTTGTTCTCTGGAATATTTTCTGAAACATCATTTAATTATAATTCAAGATGGCAAAATATATCTTACTGAACTTAATTCTAATTACAACTTGATTCTTTTATTTATGCAGTTGAAATGTAATACTATAAAGCAGTGTGTTTTTTCTGTCATTGGCAACTAATTTTCTCTCTATAGAGTTGTTTCAAATTCTTTGAAATTGTATCTCCACAGTGACAGGGAATTTCCTTCACTTCCCAAAGATAGAGAGTTACACCAGATACTCTGTATAGAAACAAGGGGCCTATGCAGTTGTATATAAAAACATAGTACATTACATAGTTGAACTTTATATTTTAGTTCTTTGTTTTTCTTCCAAGTGACAAGAGAGTTCAATTAAACACACATTGAATGCTATTTACTGAAAAATTTTGTTTTTGGAAAATGACTGAATATAATTCCTAAGAAGGTCAGATCAGAAAAGTGATAAAAGCAGCAGCTTTGCCTCATTTTTCTTTTTTCTAAATATGTGATGGTAATAGATATTTGGTGAGTCTGCAAAAGTAAATCATAAAATGTTTTATAAACTTGGGACCGGCGAGATAGCATGGAGGTAAGGCATTTGCCTTCCATGCAGAAGGACAGTGGTTCGAATCCCAGCATCCCATATGGTCCCTGGTGCCTTCCAGGGGCGATTTCTGAGCGTAGAGCCAGGAGTAACCCCTGAGTTTGCCAGGTGTGACCCAAAAACCAAAAAAAAAATTATAAATGCATTGCATCAGTAGTAAAATGAATAGTTACTTTTATTATTTACAAAAGTGCTTTTGGGGGGGCTGGGCGGTGGCGCTGCAGGTAAGGTGCCTGCCTTGCCTGTGCTAACCTAGAACGGACTGCGGTTTGATCCCCTGGTTCCCCATATGGTCCCCCCGTGCTTGCCAGGAGCGACTTCTGAGCAAATAGCCAGGAGTAACCCCTGAGCGTCACCGGGTGTGGCCCAAAAACCAAAAAAGCTTTTGGGCTGGAGAGATAGCATGGAGGTAAGGCGCTTGCCTTGCATGCAGAAGGAAGTGGTTTGAATCCCGGCATCCCATCTGGTCCCCAGAGCCTGTCAGGAGCGATTTCTGAGGGTAAAGCCAGGATGAACCCCTGAGCGCTGCCAGTTGTGACCCCCTCCACCCCCAAACACACACATGCTTCTATGCTTCTAATTCACTAAAGTTATATTACAAAACTTTCCTTTGATGTATTGGCTAGAAATGTATTCTTTATCTGAACATTATTCTGATTTAGGAACTATGAATCTATCTCTGCATCCAGCACTTACGTTTATATTCATAAAACTTTTCTATTAAAACATCTAATGTCACGAGACACATTTATAATAAGACAAATAGTAAAAAAGTCTTCTAAAATAATTCACAAAGCAGGTGAAATACTGTTTAAAATAGGAAGCAACTTGGACAAATATGATTATAAATTCAGTTTCATTTGGTTTGTATGATTTCCTGGTAGCACTATTATTTTTGCTTAAACTTTGTCGGAAAACATTTGGTCACATTTATTCTTAGAAACATTACCCACTAAAGAAATATTGCCCTCAGTGTTATCACAGGGACAAAGCTTCGCTGATTACTTCATGTTTTTGGAAATTCTCAGTTATTGCTGGATTTAAATAGCTTGTATTGATAATGGCATGAACACATAGTTTGAGATTTGCTGAGGAAAAATAATCAAGTAATATGACTATAAAATATTCTTTAGACATCTATGTTCAGAGGTTATTAAAACACCATATATGTGTGTACATGGCAAACATCATTTTATGAGACAATAATTTATTTACTATTAAAGCTCTCTAAAAGGAATATAGTAAAATGAAAGAGTCAGAAAAAAATAATATTTATGTTCTGTCATAAATTCACAAGGGTTGATTACTCTCTAGATCGGCTTGGAGTCAATCAAGTTATAGACCAAGAGATGATTTATAAAGTCATCTATTCCTTCAAAAAATAATTTAAGAACTACTTTATTAGACTCTCATTTAAATTATAAATTCATCCATCATTTTATTTGAATGGTATTTGTTGAGTGTCCATCAATGTCATATAATGTTCAGAGCCCTATAAGCAGGAAAAAGATACAATTTATTTACTTTAAGGGGCCTAGAATTTGATGGCAAAGCAAATGAATAAAGAAATTCAATAATTGCTTCCTAGACATGAAGCCAAAGTGCCATGGCACTAGTCAAGCCTATTGAGAGAATGTTAAAAATAATGACACAAGCAGAAGGATAAATTCAGAGTTTTGCATCTTTTGTCTTCCAATGGTTTTTAAAATTAGTTTGTTTAAAATTGTATTAACTAGCTTAATCTGCATAATGTCAGAATACAGAAATTCTAGTGGTTATTCTAATTTTAAAAATTCTATAGGAAATCTGAATAATGTGCTCAAGGTTGTAAAGGCTGAAAATTATTGATATTAAAGCACAGGGAAATGTTTCTAATGGAAGTTATGTATAAAAAAAAACTCCAGTAAGATCAAACACATTATCTATTTTTCAGAATACATTGTGTAAGGTGGACTAGAGGAAAAGGTCTATACTTAGATGCATAAGTCTGAATAAATATCAGAATAGCTAAAGATAAGATGGGGAAATGAAGTATAGAAAGCTACATGTTACATATGATCTACCTTGAAATTTGTATTTTAGAAAAATTCCCTTTTATAGAATAAGTCCTGTATTTATAATAAATGTATATGCTCAGTGTTATCTTAGAGTGAAGATAAAGAAACTGAGCTCAGAGAGGTAAATCCTTTCCAAATATACTGATGATTAATTTCTAAGCTGAGATTTGTACCCAATGAGTTTGGCTCTATATCCCATGCACAGTATTGGGAAAGGGCAGGACAAGTATATTCTTCTAATTTCCAACTTCTCAAAAATAGTTAGAATCAAATTCTTAAAAAGAATTGAATCAATTAGATGTAATGACTTGTTAAAATCAATTATATGTAATTTTTGTATTTCTGGATTTCAACACATGAAGAAGAGTAATAGAGAACTGATGCATTTTCTTTTGGATATATTGACTGAGCTGACCATGGAACAGTTGGGCTTTGGAAATCAGAGGAATTCTGGAATTCAGGAGGGAAAATACAAATGACCTGATGGATCGACATGTTGAAGTCATGACTGAGTTTCAAATCTATACAGCAAATGAAATGGTGTAATAGATGAACAATGCCTGAGGTCATAGTTCCGTTTGAGAATCAGATGAAAACTAGCTTTTCATTCGTTAATACAAATGCCCAGGGACATGTTGATTTGCAGTTCCAGATAATTTACATACCTAGAGTATTAGTCCAATAAAGAATAATAAGTATGGTAAAGAAAGACAATTGGGAATACTTTAAAGTCCAGACTAAAAAGAGACAAATTGGAAAATATAATTGGGTGGTAGAAATGCTGCATGTGGGAGAAAATATGGTTATGAAGTGTCTTACTTTTCTTTGGCACATAAGCAGAAAGGTCAATTCTTTTTTTTTTTTTTCAAGTGAATTTATGTAAAGGAAATTTTCATACAATAATGTGACCTCCTGTTGGATGAGTTTAAGTGAAGTGTATGACTCAATTGCTTAGGCTGAAAAATAAAATAGGCTTGTTTTTTATGACTGTATTCTCCCTTGAACATATATCTTGGTTGTTTGTCCTTATGTAGCTTTGCTCACTCGAGTTTTTTACTCTGAGGAAGTGTTCTTTCTTGAACATTGACTTTCTCTCTTTCGCTTATCTGAGTAAGTTCCATTCAATAAAATACTCCTGGCCTCACTAAAAATAGATAAAATAAAATAAAATGAGAGATAGAGAACACAGAGTATTGTTCTCACATGTTCACAAATCTCGAATGGGAAAGTAACAGATAAAAATTTTGGAGAGGTATACAGAGTAGAGAGACACAAAATAAAGTGAAAAATTATTACTGAGAGGCGTGATTGTGTTTGTATAGCTCCCAAATATGAAGATTAAATTTCAGCTCATAAAGGAGCTTGTCATAAAGTTGATTTTTTAAATTTCTTTCACATCATTTGAAAGACATAATTGATACTGCAAATTTCTTAAGTGATTTCAATGATTTGGTCTAAAGTGTTTTTCCCAGAGGCTAGCTTCAGTGGTATGGAACATTTGATCATTATTTTTGGTCCTGTGGTCTTCTGAAAAGGGGAAATGAGGCATTTGCTTCCTTCCCAGTGCTGAGGAGACATTTGGCTCTGTTCTCAGAATAATTCTACCATCTGAAAGGAATTTACCTCCCGTGCAGTGTCTATTGAGTTGTGAAGTAAATCATTCAGTCAAGGGATGAGATAGTTTGAACTCCTGCAAATCTCTTGAGTTCAGAATGACTCTAAAAACATTACAGGCGATGGGAGGAAATTAAAACTTTTTGAATGTCACTCACATAAACATTGATAAATATAGAGAAAATGATTTTCACCGAGTAAAATATTTGATTCTTAGTTGACTACTTGACTAATGTTGACTAATGCACAATTTAACTTTAGGTAGAAAGCAAAGAAAAATACAGGAAGTCATCTGCTGAACATGACAGTGAGCACTTGTTCCCCTTTAATGAGGGAAATGCTTTATCTTGACAGAAAATTATAAGTAAAACATTTACAATTTCCTTAAAATTAGCCACACTTACTAGCACTTCCTTTCAAAAAACCCAATAGCTTAAGGGGAAAGTTTATTTTTGAAAATGGTATATTTCTCCATTTTTTGATGGAGTGTGCTATCTGAAAAGGCCCAATTTCTATAAAAATTGTGTGAATAGCAGATAACCAAACTAATGATAGCAAAATAAAAAATAATACAGTTCTTGACCTCTCCCATGAACTATTTCTAAACCACATCTTTTGAGGGAGATTGGAAATTTTGTGGTTAATTCTTTTTTTGGAGTTAGAGTTTCAACTTCAGAAACTAGTCTAGTTGAGAGGGCTATCTCCTGAATCCAGCTGGGCCTGGAAGTTACTAGGGTGAGAGGCCACATACAAAAAAAAAAAGTGTCGCCTTGATGTTCCAGCATTTCTATGACCAAACTCCATTCCATCTTCTCTTCTGATTTCATGGCGTTCTTGGCTAAAGTAGAGAAGTCCAAAATATTTAGAATAGAATTTCAACTAAGTCATTTCCTGAATTCATTCACACTCAAGTCAAATTCAACAGATATTTTCTAAGTCTAAGGGCATAATGGGACAGTAGACATTACAGATAAGCTGGTTAAACTGAGGGGGGAAAACACAAAAATCTATTATGATTGAGAAAGTTTTAAAAAAGCATTTTATTTACATCATCTAGTATATATACTTTACACTGACTATAGAATGAAACTTGCATGCAATTACTTATGATTTCAGAAAGTAGAACAAATAAACCTAAGATATTTTATGACTACAGTTTCAAACACACATTAGACAAAATACATTTGCATCTACAAAATACATTTCTAAACATTGATTGGAAAGAACTTGAAAAGATTTTGAGTTTTTAAAGCTTTTTCTGAGAGTTCATAATTAAAAGACTATTAATTTCTAACTAATTCTAAGCCATTTAGAATTTGATTATATTGCTGGCTTCAGATGTTCTCATTTAAAGTGTGGATTATCTTCTTTCTATAATAAATATTATTAATTAGAAGTGTAAACTGCTTTTAAAATGATTTTATGATAAAGTTAAATAATTAAGTGTAATCCCAATTAGTTTGTGCATTTTATGTCTTTTAGCATACTCATAATTAAATTTAGGCATAAATTTTTTATATTGTAATTTCCTTAGAAGAATTGAGTTTTAGAAGAATGAGTTTCACTAGAAGAGTGGTTCAAAGGAAAGTTTGCCTATTATTTTTGCTTCATGAACATACAAATGCACAAATAAATAAAAATCTAGTCATATTTAATATTCTCTATGTTGGTAGAATAAGTTTTTATTTTTCTTTTAAATGAAGTTTTTTGTGGGTATTGTGACCAAATCTGACTATGCTCAAGGTTTACTCCTAGGATTACGTGCAGGGATCACTCCTGGTAGCATTAGAGGACAATATGCAATGTCACAGA
The DNA here is from genome assembly GCA_004027635.1 of Crocidura indochinensis. Classification (NCBI taxonomy): domain Eukaryota; kingdom Metazoa; phylum Chordata; class Mammalia; order Eulipotyphla; family Soricidae; genus Crocidura; species Crocidura indochinensis. The sequence goes on from PVKC010001071.1 coordinate 32,653, forward strand.
TTGAACCAGAATAGACTGTTTACCAGGCAAGTAACTTTACAAGTACCCTGTACTATCTCACTAGTGCCAGAACTATTATTTCCATGAAGGCAGTTCCTTGAAGAAACTTAGCTATTTGACTTAGGGCTGTGAAGGAGCAGGAATCTCCCAGGTATCTCAGATTTATTCCCAAGGTTTATTAAGTTGCTTTCACTTTGCTTAGCACAAAGGTACCATGCATCTTAGATTTTGTCAACATCTTAGAAAAGCCACTTCCATCAATTTTTGAAATTCTTAATTTCATATTACTCCTAAAGATTAAGGAAGCCATAAATTCAGAGTAGAACCCCCATTGCTAGTCCAGTACTATTCTTCAGTACTTCAAAGAATCAAGGTACTTCTTCAGAATCAAAATGATAGATATTATTCTTTAAAAAGTTCAAAGTAAATATTGGAACAATAGCACAACAGGTAGGGCATTTACTTTGCATGTGGCCAACCAAGTTTGATCCCAGCCATCTCAATATGGTCTCCTAGGAGTACCACTGAAAGTTGCCGGGTATGGCCAAGAAAGAAAAAAAAAAATTCAAAGTCAAGTATATTGCTATTTTTGTCATATTGCTTTTTTGGGGGGTGGGTGGGAGGAGTGGTGGCATATTTTTCAAAACACTTGAAAACTTTTTTCTTATTTTATAACATTGTCCAAGAACTTTCATTCATTAACAATGGCTTTGTTGAAAACAATTATTTGTTTACCTAAAAAGAGGTCATAAAATCTGACCTTTACACCTCACTACCTGCATGGCAAAATTTTTCCTCAAAAGGTCCATACTCTGGTCAGACTGAAAATATATGATAAATTCATACATGTGAAGTACCTGAAATATCATTGTTAATAAAATAATATTTTTAATAAGTGGAAAAGATCATGTACAATTCATAACTTTCCAGCATATTATCCCAAGAAAAATACACAAATAAATTTTACTATAAATATGTATATATTTAATGAATTTAATGACTATTTAATGAATTGTCTAATGATTTGTGATAAATTGTTTATTTCTTTCTCATTCTTGGTTGCCTAAAACATAGTATGTCTTAATATATGTGAAGTAACTGAAATATCATTGTTAATGAAATATCTACCATTTTGAATATATGGAAAAAATCATGTACAACTCATAACTTTCCATAAGATTATCTAAAAGGAATTCACTAATAAATTTTACTATAAATATGCTCAATACTTAATGAACTGTTTAATGAATTTGTGGACAAATTAATCATTCATTTCTTTCTCTTTCTTGGTTGCCTAAAATATAGTATGTCTTAACCAAGCATTCAAGTATCTATATGAATCTTTCTTTCCATGTTAGAGAGAACTTAGGAAAAATTTACTTAATTCTACTAACCTAAGAAAAATTATGGGGCCGGGTGGTGGCGCTGGAGGTAAGGTGCTTGCCTTGCCTGTGCTAACCTAGGACGGATCGCGGTTCGATCCCCCGGTTTCCCATAGGTCCCCCAACCCAGGAGCGACTTCTGAGCGCATAATCAGGTGTAACCCCTGAGCCTCACTGGGTGTGGCCCAAAAACCAAAAAAAAAAAAAAAAAAGAAAAATTATGGAAGCGCTGGAACATTAGTATAATGGAAACAACAATATCGTGGGCAGGATGTTGGTCTTGCACAGAGTCTTCTTGGGTTCTAACTCCCACATCCTAGAAGGTCTCCCAGGTTCTTCCAGGAGTAATTAATTACTGAGTGCAGAGCTAGAGTAATCCCTGAATATCCGGAGGTGTGCTTCCCCCCAACTCAGTAAAATGAAATATGTAGAGTATGTAGTTTTGATATTATATTATGTAGTACCATAAAATTAGCAATATACCTATAAGGTATCTTGCTTATTCACATAGATTTACCAGTTTATATATTAGGGACATTAATATAATGAAAATATTTATACCACAAGGCTACAAAATGTACAATATATTCTCATAATTATATGTAGTTCTTTTAGTAATGTTTTTAAATTTAATGTAATTTTTTAAATTTATGTTTTTACATTTATTTTATTATCTCTTCTATAGAAGTTTTATAATAATTTAATCTTTTCCAATAATTTAATGATCATCATGATAAAATTTACATAATAATTTTCTGATGTTTTTTAAAAACTATGCAATTCCTTTATGTATATATGCTTAAACTATATTTCTTCATTTTGTCCACTTTTCTACTCTTCAAGTGCATACAGAAAGCTTTTAACCGTCAGTTTCCTAATCTTCATAGTTGATTGTAGAATATGAAAGGAAACATATACCCACCACATACACATTTGCCCATGCTTAGTTTCTCTACCATACATATTTGCAGATTCCAGCAAATGATCCACAGATTGAGAAGTAAGTGATCTGGTTTATAAGAATGATGCATGAAATTAATAAGAACAAATCATGGTCAGCATGTTTTATAGTATGTGGACATTATGAAATTCTATATAGCTACCTCTGCAATCTTTCATTTTTAATTCTCTTAGCTTATTAAATTGTTGTTACTATGTAGAACATTCGTTTTATTTTATTGTTTTAGTTCATAGTTTAATCCATTATTAGTAGAGTTTATGCATGAGCAATTTTAAACCACATCCTCCACTACTGTCCCAGTGTCCCTCTACCACCATCCTTTCTGTGGTAAACGTTCTACTAAGGACAAGTTCTCAGTCTGCTGCATTTGGGCTTTTATTATTCCCCTACTATGTTACTTTGTATTCCACATAGGAGAAGTAGCATTCTGTGCTTGTCACTCTCCTTCTGACTAATTTCAACTGGATTGACCAACTCAACTGGAGCCAATATTCTCCAGCTCCATTTATGCATATGTAAATTTCATTATTTCATTTATTTACCACCATGTAATGTTGTATTGTGCATATGTACCACAGTAGTTTCTTTATTCCATCTTTCCACATTTGGCTACTGTAACTAGTCCTGTAATGGATAGAGGAGTGCAGATGTCTTCTCTAAATTGAGGTTTTGGACCCCTGAGAAAGAGGGCTAAAAGTGGATTGCTGGTCAATGGAAGGCTAAATTCGTCATTGAGAAATAGGCATAGTTTTTCTCTCTTAGCTATTAAAGTTGTGAGCCATCACTGTTTCATATTTCTTATGAAGATTATATTCCCACAGATAATTGTACTACTTAGGACTCTCTTATCCTCTTCCCAATATATCTTCTTTATAGTAATTTTCGTCTCCTATTCCTCTTCCATAATCCTTGTTTCCATGAGATAAAATTTATCATTCAGAGTTAACGCCAATTCTCATTTACCTAATTTCCTGATTATTGTTTCTTTATTCTCTGAAGTTACATTGCTGGGGTCTCTGTGAAGACATCTCATTTAATTTGGGTCTAATGCTACTCCTTTGTTCATAAAAACTAGTTAAATATTCAGCATCTTTTAAAATCCATCATTGGTTAAAAGATTGGTGAAGTAGCAAAACATTTCTGAACATACTTTCCACTACTTAAAAGAATATACTATTAGACCATATTATAATTTGTTGATTACATGAAATAGATCATAAAATACTTGTCACATGAAATTTTGAATTGACAGAGAGTTTGATACAGTTATGGCATAGACAATTGCCAGTTTGTATAGGCATAAGGTAATCAGGCTGAGATAACAACCTATAGATATTTAGATACACATGTATATATTTTATAAGAGATAAAATAACAATTTTGAATTTAGAAATATAACCTTTTAATGTACTTATTTGACAAATTCAATGTTTAATAACTTATAAGTAAGTTATCTTGATGCCATCTACTAAGGAAATATAGATTACTGTAAACCTTTCTTTTGGGGGGAGAGGTACACCCTGTAGTGCTCAGGGCTAATTCCTAACTGCACTGGGATCACAGGGCTGGGGGTTGGGGACCATATATGGTATTGAGGACCAAACCAGGTCAGGCTGTACTATCACTCTTGCCCCTAAACCTTTATTAGTTTTTATACTTTTGAAACAAAATATATTACTTTCTTCTATTTCTAAAGGATTCTTTCAAATAAATGGACATTTTTAGGGAGATTTTAAATGACCTTTCTCTGAAATGCTCCATATCTCACTAAAAATTAGAAGAATCTTCTCAATCATGACAGCATATTGTCACATATGCTGTTTTACTCATCTGGATGCTAAGTTTCTACCAGCAACCTATTGAAAATCACAGATTTAAGGGAAAGTCCTAATTTTATAAGCTCCCTAATGATGTTGACCACCAAATACCACCCAGATCATTTTCAAATAAGTAACTTGATTCAAATTCATTGTAGTAACTACAAAATAATTGCGAAAGTTGAACTTTAACCATAGCAATGTTTTAAATGAATGGTTGAAAAACTGGCTCCATATAGCAACTTTTAGGATAGGAGAAAGATCAAGGACTTTGGCTTTTTACATTGTCTCTGGTATAAAGCCTAAATGCCATCTGTATTTTCTACTGTTTGCTGAGAAACAGAATTACTAATTCCACATTCCAGGAAGTTTTCTCTTGAGGGTTCATCTGAACTGAAGTGACCCTCTGCCTCAGCTTTTATGGTTCTTCCCTGAAGTTAGTCTGGTGGCAGATATACCATCTGGATTGAAATTGGTTGGGCAAAGGAAGGAAAGTGTTGAGTAAAGCAACAGCTGTTGGACTCAGGGTTTCGGATTGCTTATTGACTGAATGTTGGCCGGTGAAAGACAGACATGCCTTGCTTGTGTTCCTAGGCTTTCCTTTAGATCACAAAGATTAAATAATAATTTATTTCCTGAACTTTCTAGATGCATTTTCTGATAGTGGTGTGTGTAAAGGATTTGAACTGCGTAGACGAAGCTCTTAAAATTTAGGTCAGATATGTTTTTTCATGGATTTTATTCTTTCAGGCATATTCATATCTCTTTTGGACAGCCTTTTGTTTATTTATTATTTATTTTATTTTAAAATTTATTTTATTTATTATTTCAGGCATATTCATGTCTCTTTTGGACAGCCTTTTTCAAGTCCACCTTGCACATAAGCCATATACTCCCTGCATACATTAGACTCCTTGAGACATATCTTCAATATAACAGTAATAAAGCATTTGTATTTCTTATACCTCTTTGATGCTATATTTAAACGGGCAACATTATATCCCTAGTTAGTATAGCTATCTATCTTGTGATCAGATAATCAAGAAATAACTTACCAAGACCTGGTCAAAGTGTTTGAAATCTAGACATGCTATAATTTCTATCCTAGCACACAGCTAGGAAAAATCCTGAGCAAAGATCAAGGAATCACCCGTGGGCACTGCCAGATGTGAACAAAAGAAAAAGGACAGAGTTTTTATATCTATTACTTCCATTTATGAATAATCATACAAATAAATATTCAATAACTTTGTATGTTGATTTTTACATATAGTGAATTACATAATTAGAAAATAAATTTCATTTATATACTACCATCTTTTTCATACTGTAAAACACACACCCCAAAAAAAGATGAGTCTTAGGGAGCAAATGTCACCTGGAACTGAAGCCTGAGTGCAGGGAAAGAGAGCATCTAAAAACTATATGTGTTTTATAGTCAGGTGCTTTTTTTTTTTTTTTTTTGGTTTTTGGGTCACACCTGGCATTGCTCAGGGGTTACTCCTGGTTCTATGCTCAGAAATGCTCCTGGCAGGCTCAGGGGACCATATGGGATGCTGGGATTTGAACCACCGACCTTCTGCATGCAAGGAAAACGCCTTACTTCCATGCTATCTCTCTGGCCCCATCAGATGTTTCTTATAGAGTGAAAGATATGGTAATTAAGAAACCTTAATCTCTTTGTCATTTATTGACTTCTATTAATATTTTTATTTTTATTTTGGTTTTTTGGGTCACACCTGGCAGTGCTCAGGGGTTATTCCTGGTTCTATGCTCAGAAATCACTCCTGGCAGACATGGGGGAACCATAGGGGATGCGGGATTTGAACCGCTGTCCTTCTGCTTGAAAGGCAAATGCCTTACCTCCATGCTATCTTTCTGGCCCCTTTTATTAATATTTTTAATGATGAAAACAGAGAGGGTCATAGAATTAGTAAGAGAAAGAATGGAATTTAGTTAACATTAGTCAATTTAAAGTTTGTGTAGCAGCAGGAACTTAATGTCACCATTACTGTTATTGCCATATCAACATATATACTACTGCCATTCTCAGAATTTTAATACCAAATTCTTATTTACACACTTGCCTTAGATATAGATGATTTCTACTTTAATCTTGTAGATTAAAAAAAATTTAAAGGTTTTTACCCCTATGGAAAGGGTTTCATTCAATACATAATTCATAATGCTATTATCAAATAAAAGTTGTAGATAAAGTTTTTAAATTGAATTTAAGTGCTTTAAACTCTAAACTATGGCTAGAATAAAAATTCATACATAATCTTTATTAATAACAAGTATGAACATATTTTGTGGAAAGAATGTCTTCTGGAAAAATGTACTTAATTGTTTCAAAAACATCAAATTATATTTCCAAAAAATTAAATAACTACAATCAGATATGTAGCCATAACAACAATAACAAATCTTTAAGATGGCCATAGTTGTACCATTTATGGTAAAAATTCTCAACTAGTTTTCTAATTATAAGACTTCATGTTTTGAACATCATTTTTATAAATGTAGTTTCAGAAAAAATAATACCCAACTTCTTGGGATTTCTTTCTCTGTTCTTGAAATAATTCCTCTCTTCCCACACAACTGCCTCTTTACCCACATTTTCCTGAAGAAGAAAAGACAAGGGTAAGGAGGTGACAGAGAAGTGGGAAGGGAATGTATTCTTTGCATAGCTAAGCCAGAGAGAGCAGGAAGTGGTCTATTGGACTAGCGACTGACTCATTTTCTTCTTAGATAAATGATTTTCTCCATGTCTTACCTCCCAAACAGAAACTGGTTTTGCCATTGGATTCCTATTGACCACATTTTCCTGTGTTGTTCATAAAGTTTGGTTGGTATTTCTTTCTGTTCCCGTTTTTGTGCATCCATTTGGATATTTTCAGCTTAAAACGAGATACTTAAAACCTAGACAAGTTTTGTTTTAGGAAAAAAATCTATTAGTATAAAATAGCTAACTATGAACTGCATTCATTTTATTACTAGATAAAACCTGCATATAATCAGGTGGACATGCCAAATGCAATTAAAGATGTTATCTGAGTGCATTATTCTATGTGATGCTTCTTCACTTCATACCATTCTAGGCAATACTTTTTAAGATATAAGCTCATAATTATCTGGCTACTGAGTCTTTGTTGATATTGTCATTGTGATGCTATTGTTTAGATATTGTGACAAAACCATAAATAATGATAAAAACTAAAGAGAATCTTGTTGCTACTGAATATTCCAATTTTCTCTCTCTCTATATATATATACATATATATTATATTTTGCCAGTTTACTCTACATGGATATTTTATTTCCTAAAACAGTTCTTTTTTAAATTTTGAAATATTTGTATCTAGTCAGTCGTTCTTCTATAGATATTATTTTTATTTCAATTATGAATTAGTAACAACATGAATATTTTAAGTTTCAATTAAGCCAGTATTTTTAGCATTATAGAGCATTAAAATCTACTTAAAAGTGTTAATTCAAATCTTATCCTTATTTTCCTTATTATAAAATAATATTATGACCTTATTATAAAAGATCATTATGACTTTAAGTGATTATAGTCATATAATTATTAAATTACAAGAGACTCTGTGGCCAGACAGATAGTACAGTGGGAAATATACTTGCCTGGCACTCAGCCATCTTGGTTCCATTCCCAACATTGCATTTGGCCTGTCAGGCACCCCCAGGACTGATCCCTGATCACAGAACCAAGGATAAGCCCCAAGCAAAGGTAGGTATGCTTGCCAAATCCCTTCAAAAAACAAAAATAGTAGAATACTTTAAGAACAAGTTTATAGGAGTTGGAGCGATAGCACAGCAGTAGGGTGTTTGCCTTCCAGGCGGCTGATCTAGGACCGACCTTGGTTCAATCCCCTGGTGTCCCATATTGTGGCCCGAGCCAGGAGCAATATTTAAGCTCATAGCCAAGAATAACCCCTGAGAGTCAGAAGAAAAAAAAGGACAAGTTTATAAAACATTCTTTAACTCTCAGAAAGAAGTTAATAAAACCAATTGAAGTAAATATATGTGAATTGAAGTAAATATATATTGAAGTAAATATATATAAAATATACTAATTCATAATCATTTTACAAAAGTATTATATCCTTATGTGAGGACTATTAAATACAATAGCCAACACTGTGTTTTGATCTCATTAAATGTTTAAGTGAATAAAATAAATTTTTTCTTGATTGAATCTATTTCTAACTAAATTTCCCTTTATCATAACCTGAATTCCAGCCTTTATTTCATTCTTCACCATTTATAATTTTATTTCAAATTTCATTATATTTCATTTATTGTGTATCATCTACTTCATAGCTAAATTTTAGGGCTTTCAATTAAAAATAAAACTCTATTCTCTTTCCTATTGAGTAAGTTAATTCAATTTATCATCTATTTTCCAAATCTACTAATTTGAACACTTTTTTGAATCTATACAGTTAAGGGGAAGTAGATAGCATTACATCCTTTAAGCATTTTAAATCTCTGTATTACCATTTTTTATGATTTTGCTATATTCATCTCTACATTTTCCTATGAAATGCAGATCAGAATATTTTAGATAATTTGCAAGAGCACAAATGCTAGCACTTGGGTATGATACATGATCAGCCCTTTTGTCCTCTGAATCGATATTCTCAGAAAGCTGTAAAGATTACCAATATTTAAGGAAATAAAAAACTATAGAAAGTATTCAGTTAAAAATTGCTTTAAGATTCCTTTAGCTTTGTAAGTTTGAGTCACCCCAAAATTCAGTGTTGTCTTTATGATTAATTTTTCAATAGATTCATACTGATGTTTGGAGAAGTTAAGAGTTGTTAGATTTGCCATCCATGTAGGTACTAATGGTACTGATTTTATTCACTTATTGCATCTTTCTCTTTTTTTTGTTGCAGTTTTACTAAAGGGAGGAAAAAAAGAGGATGAGAGACCATTTAGAGACTGTGCAGATGTATATCAAGCTGGTTTTAATAAAAGCGGAATCTACACTATTTATATTAATAATATGCCAGAACCCAAAAAGGTAAAACCAGAAGTGTTTGTTTACAAGATGTAAAGCAGATCCTAGTTGAATTGCTGAATAATCAGATTGATTTGCGAGCTTGTTAAATGGAAAATATATTTGCTTGGGCTATTTTCTTCCAAGAATGTTCTATTTCCTGCGTCCATAAAAGAAGAAAACCCTCATAGACAGACTTGCTTAGCCCCCAGACTTTGAATCTTTCTTTCACTCTGTTTGCTATTAATATTTCTTATCCCCTGTATGTTCTGTCCTCATAAATGCTTGTCATATACTTACATTTGGAAGCCACATGCACTTATAATAAATGGAGATGATTCAAGAACCATTTTCCAATTGTCCCTAGAGTCCAAATGGCATCCATTTTCTTCAGCCAAAATACAGTGGTACTGAGGAAGGGGAACCAGAAACTTAAAGCCATTTACAGAGTGACTAAGCCTATTAGGATTGGAAAAGTTTAATTTACTGGAATTTTTAATTTTGAAAGATATTTAGTTTTGCTTTGTTTTGTTTTGTGGGGGTTCTCTCTGACATATCTGGGGTTACTATTGGCTCTATGCTCAAAGGACCATATGGAATGCCATGGATCAAACTAGGTTGGTGTCACATGCAAAGCAGATGTTCTACCTTCTGTAATGCTTCAGCCCCTAAGATTCCAGACTGTGTCTTCATTTCTTCTGGATGTTATATAAATATTCTTGAAAACCTTTGCCTTTTCACGAAAGCAACTTTACATGACTTGCCTTGAGAGCTCTGCAAGACAAGAACTGATTGTGCCTCATTACTTCTGACTTTCTTGGACATAGTATATTTTCGGACATATAGTATGTCCTCAATAAAGGTGTGCTAAATATGTTAGTATATCATGGGTTTGCCTAATTCAGCAAACAAGGGAAATATATTATAGTCCATATTGACAAACTTAATGTAACTATTAAAAGGTCTCAGGCCTAGATTCTACCAATATCCTCTACCTCCTAATTTCAGATTAGTTGTTTAAGCTAGTCTGATGTTTTTGTCCCTTTGCTGGAACCAAATTTTGTCTGAAGATACTTTAATACCATTCTATAACAGGAAGAAGGAACAGAAATCACAGTGGGGGAAGGTATCGAGTTCTTTCAGACATTATCCATAGACATATTTTATTCCATCTTTTATTGTTCATTTATTTGTTTGAGTATCTATGCAAATCAAGCCTTCCACAATTTGAGACTTAGAGAAAGTAATAGGGAGGGAGGAAAAGGGGAAATAATGAAGATCTTTAGTTTTTCAGATCCTTAAATTTGAAGCTTCTTATTCTGTTTGTTAGTATATAAAAATCTTACTTAAACGTGAATTCAAATAAATACAGCCACAAATATGCAAAGTGTCACGTACATGGGCATTTTTATATACATGCTGTACATGTAGCATACAAATTCTGTTTTGTCTTCAGTATTGCCCAAGACATGAAAGAAGCCTTAAAATATTGTCACTTCACTGCAACATAGAAGAAAATTAACTAAAATATTTAGTGTCCCTTCTATTAGGCTCCAAGTGATTCTGAGGTACATAAATACAAAAATCATTTAAATTCTCAGAAATTTTTATCAATTTTTATACTTCATGCTTTTTATTCTATTATCTGTTACACCAAGTAGCCCTTAATTTTGAACATTTCACGAAATTTAATTTATGCATCACCACAATTACACATTTCTCCTAGAACTCGAAATGTTTTGAGCTATAAAGTGTGCATACCTTTTGCTAGAACTAACAAATATTCCTCTTGAGGTGGATAAAAATAGTTTCTTCATTCGTTATCTTGAATAACTTATATACATGAATTATTTAAAAACTTAAATCAATTGGTTTTTCAAATTCATGTAGAAGAGTGAATTTGAGGAGCTAATTCACTAATTCAGCGACCTACCTAATCATGCTTATTTTGTCATGACATACAATTTAATGGTATTTCTCTGAAAATGATAAATTTAACATAAGATAAGGTACTAAACTCATTGCTGAATAAATAAAATCTAAATTAGAAAATTTTTTCTTAATTAGAATTCTGAGAGATAGGCTAAGGAAAAATGGTAATCCAAGAAGATTAACAGTAAAATTAACATGATGTTATCATGGCCCCTTCTTTCAGAGTAGAGAAGGATAATAAGCTCATGTCATTGAACCATGGCTACTATTAGATTTCCTTTCATTGTAAATTTCAGAGTGTGATGAGAAAGGGAGATAACTGAGCAAAAACAGGAAGACTGGCTTTCTTTTTCCTTAGTTGTTAATTCTTTGTCATATTTTTTCTCAGAATTTCAATGATCCTCTCTAAGCACTAATAAGATTTTATTATGAAAACATACATGTTAGAATTATATAGCTGCACTTTTCAAAGATACCAGTGATATGCCTCTGGCCTAAATTTCATCCTCTGCACCACATATGGCCTTCAAAGAACCATCAAGAGTAATCCCTGAGCTCAGAGCCAAGAGCAAACAGTGAGCACTGCAGATATGGCCCAAGAAACAAAAGGAACAAATAAAGTTATCAACATTTTGATGATCCTTATAGGCACACTGCATAATGTTAAAAACATTAGTGTACGTATTTTCCCAGCTTTAAAGATTTTCAATTTGCTGCATTTTTCTCAATACATTATAATACAGATTATATATAAAATTATATATATGCATATGTATGTATATATGTGTGTGTACGCATGTGTGTAGGACCCTTTAAGTAACTCTATGAAATAGATATCTTTACTATGTCTATTTTAAAGAAATAACATTTCCAAATCACATAGTAAATATTGATAGGTATTGGAACAATCTGACTGTGTACTGCTCAAGGGCTAATCAAAGAAGGACCTGTCGGGAATTAGTATTCAGATTTATACTCTTCACAATGAGAGTGGCACAGGTCAGTCTGAGTTTATTGTCAGGAGTTAAATAAAATTTGTTCATGTTTTGACTATAAGCTACCCCTTCTATCAAATATTCATATTTTCTTCCTGTTTTTAATTAGGCATCCAATGCACTCAATTCTATTTTAAAAATTCTAAGAAAATGCAGCTATATGACCTCCATTTTTCCAAACAGATGTTTTACAAATAGAAGAGTTGGTGCTGCTTTTAAATGTATTTAGTAAAATCTTCACTCACTGCAGTGCTTATAAAAGTTCTGACAAGTGTAATAATCTCAATATATTCTAAATGAGAATATAAAAATGTTCCAAAATGTCTGATAAAAGCTATGAAATAGGGGCCCGGGAGATAGCATGGAGGTAAGGCGTTTGCCTTTCATGCAAAAGGTTATCGGTTTGAATCCCGGTGCCCCATATGGTCCTCCGTGCCTGCCAGGAGCAATTTCTGAGCATGGATCCAGGAGTAACCCCTGAGCATTGCCAGGTGAGACCCCCCCCCAAAAAAAAGCTATGGAATAATAAATAACTTTGGGCTATTTACACAATTAATTAAAAACAACTAATAAGCTATTCATATTTAAGAAGAGAATTATAAATATGCTTACTTTTATATACTTTTTTGACTGACATAGTATTTTCTGAAAATGATTATTTACAAAATTTCCAAGAGTTATCTTTTCAGACATGATGTGGAGACCACAAGTAGTTTTTTAGACCTTCATTTTTTGTTAAGAGGACAGAAGAAGATATGCATATGTTGCTTTCTTTCCCTTTTTGGGGGGGTCACACATGGTGACACCCAGGGGTTACTCCTGGATACACTCTCAGAAATCATTCCTGGATATGGGACGCTGAAGGTTGAACCAAGGTTTTTCCTGGGTCAGTCGCTTGTAAGGCAAACGCCCTACTGCTGCGCATCGCTCTGGCCCCTTATTTTCTTAATGACTTCTCATTTCCTCTCTGAATTCCTTCAATGCATAGCTTTTATACATTTATTATACATTTATTTAGATTATACACATAAATAAAATATTTAAATGTATAGTGATAAGAGTGAAGTTTAGAGGGAGACAGATGTGAACATACTAGAGTAGGAGTGTTAGAAGCTGGAGATGCATCTTACAACCTAATAGGAATGGACTTGAGTGTGGGGAAATAGTATCAGGGAAACCTAATAAGGTGGAGAACTAGTAGGAATTGGATTTCCCTGACCCCAAACATAGGCAGACAGCCCACTCATGTCTTCAGTGCACCTACCTTTTTAACAGCTCATTATAATATAATTGCCATTGAGTTTTGCCCCTCAACATCCTTTGTGGGCCTTTCTAGTTGCATTTTGACTATTCACATCTACATGAGCAATATAATATATAATTATATAAATTAGCAGACATCAATAATCTTAATTTTCACCTAAATTCTTTTCTGCAGTGTGATACAGCCACCTAATTTACGCTTTAGCCATTATATAAAAGTATAATTTCTTGGATATATTAGAATTAGCAACAATTTGCATAATCTATCCACTCCTATTCTTTGTAGTACCATGTTAAATACACTTGCTTGACTTACTAATCTGAAACTTGCATATATGTATGTTTTTCAGAACAGAGGACTTTCAGTCACTCACATTGCTGGGTCACATCTCTGACATATAATAGAAGACACTACACATTTTTTCTTTAATGCCATAGGTTTTAGAGTAAAAGAAGTAAAAATTATTTTGAATTCCTAATCTCCCCTAATTCTTAGAAAAGAACTATTAGAAATATAACAAAACTTTTTATTTAAGGTTATAAAAACACAAGCATAATCATCTTAGCTCATATAAAGCATAAAAGCCTAAGAAGTATGTGACTCTAATTTCCTCTTTTAGTTTGGATTTAAATCTCCCTATTATGGTAGAAGGTATTTAGTGCTAGAAAGCTTTGACCTTGCCTGGGATAAGGGCCAGTTTATTTTTTTTCTTGGATAGAGTTAAGATCAAGCCATCTAATCAATAAATGCAGCAAGCATAATACTTGTAGAAAGGATCTGGTCTGCAGGAAAAATAGTACCAGATAACTAGACCACACAATATTGGCAAATTAATTTTTAGGTGTTTTTATGTCTCAAATCTTCCTGAAACTAGCTGCTTATTTTCTTGATTTTCAACAATTAATCACAAGTTTTTGTATTCTTTCTGACTCTAAGTAATATGGTTTACTTTACCTCATTAGTGAGTTCATGTTTTTAAATATATGTAGCATAATTTTGCTTATTCAAAAATGAGTGATGGCAATATTATTAATAAGAAAAGGACCATCATAGCATTACATATAAATTTCTTGAACTTCCAAATAGTTTGGCTATGTATAGTCCATGTTATCTATTACAAATGATAAGTAAAGTTATTATTTATTATATTTAACATACTATAATTCATTATATGTATATTACAAGATACATTATACACATATATAAGATAACTAGGTATTATGTTTATGTAAAATATATCTGAATTTAGAGGAATTACAAAGAACCTATATATCAGCCACTATTATAAATACTCTATTTACATGAATTAATTTAATACTTGTAAAAGATCTGAAAGAGAAAGTTGAGGTGGATTTTGAATATCATAATTAACACTAAATCTATGGTCTCAAGCAATATACCATTCAGTTTCTCTTGTGTCTATCTTTCACAAATAGCAGCTACTATCATCTGCTACTATCTATGTATTAAAAATCATGAAACTTATATTCAATCTGAGCTTGTCTGCATCTCAGATTGAAATGCAAATGATCTGACTAGATAATTCTACTCATGTAGCTCTCACTTTCTCTTGAGACTTATGACATGTTTATTCTTCATCAAAATTATGAAATTTTGCACTCTTATGGTCATTTTAGCTAAATAACAATGATACAAAATTAAAAATAAATTTAAATTAATAAAAAATAAGTTACTTAATGTTTAAAATACTTTCTCCAAAATAATAGATGAATATAAAAATAAATATGAATTAATCAGTCAAGGTGCTATAAAATTTACATATAAACAGCTGAAAATATTAGTTATTCTCAACAGATTTTCTTTTTTTATATATTTTATTTTAACACCTTGATTACATACATAATTGTGTTTGAGTTTCAGTCATGTAAAGAGCACCACCCATCACCAGTGAAACGTTCCCATCATCATTGTCCCAAATCTCCCTCCTCTCACCCACCCCCCGCCTGTACTCTTTTTTAATTTTTTTGGGGGGGCCACCCCCGGTGATGCTCAGGGGTTACTCCTGGCTATTCGCTCAGAAGTCGCTCCTGGCAGGCACCGGGGACCATATGGGGAACCGGGGGATCGAACCGCGGTCCGTCCTAGGTTAGCACAGGCTCCTTACCTCCAGCGCCACCGTCCGGCCCCCTCAACAGATTTTCTTGACATTTTCACCTTTACTTAAAAATCACCACTAAGGTTCTATATTGACCATTTGTATCAAATCATTGCCATGCATTCTTTAAAGTGTTCCATTAGATCTATTTTCTTCATTTTTGTTTTTCAATTTTTTTTGGCCACACCGGGTGATGCTCAGGGGTTACTTCTGGTTATGTGCTCAGAAATAGCTCCTGGCTTGGGGGACCAAATGGTAACTGGGGGATCTACTGCTGTCTTTCCTAGGCTAGCGTGAGCAAGGCAGACACCTAACTGCTTGCGCCACTGCTCCAGCCCCTCCATCAGATCTATTTTCAATAGAAATCCTGCTCCCTTCCCTAAATGCCACTAGTGCCCCCTTCATTTTAAATATATTTGTATTTTTTTGGATTCTATTTTTATTATTTGTCAGAAATATTTTGTTAAGTATATCACTTCTTAACTAAAAATCTAGTCCCAGTTTTAAATATATTCCATTTATTATGTATTCCTAATTTATATCTTCACATTTTAAAAATTGAATCTCTATTCAACAAATATGCATTTAGTACCTACTAGATATTAGGCGCTGCTTGAGACTCTGAGATGGTAGCAATGAATTGTCTTCTAACCTAAAGTTTATTGATATCTTGTTCATCAGTTTGTTTTTATATAAACATGTATATTTATCTACCACCACATACATTTCTCTTCTTTTAATTTAAAACTTCTTTAAATAATTTATCTTTATTCTATCAACTTCTGCTTCAAACATATCAACCATTTCATAGTTTTGCATTAGAAAGAAGGTAAAAATATCTGGATATAATATTTATTATTAATAATAACTATTGTAAGTTATTGACTATTTAATCTGTAAAATGCACATATTAATCACATCTTTATTATAGGTTTGTTATGAAATTCAAAGAAGTATGTTGTATTAATTTATCTGATGTTCAGGAGCATACTAATATTTATCTGTTCCTTCTTTAGCTCTTCATTCTCATGGATATCCTTCTCTTTGTTTTACTTTCAGTAGATCATCTATAATCAACAATCCTTCCTTTTAAATGACTGTCCTACCTCAAAGCCAAGAAGTTCTTTTTTTCTCCTTATCTCTCTTTAAGTTCCTGTTTCAATTACTGTGTCTAATTCTTCAAGATAGTTGGAAATTGCACACGCCAATACTTCCTTACTCCAACAGGACATTTATTGCTGAAATTTTTAGGTAGTTTGAGAATACGATTCATATTTTATTATTCCAAAACCCTCAACTGTAACACAGAAGCCATTACTCCCAAACATTTGTTGAGTGTAAATTAAACGAGTTAGAATTAAAGAGGACAAAACACTTAGCAAAGGTTATATTGAGGACAAAGAGTAGGAACCAGAGCTAAGGGATTATTAGGAGGGAACTGAAGGACAGTGAGTAAAATTTCAAAGTTACTATCTTGGAGGTGAGTCAAATTCAGTATGATGAAGACATACTGATGGGTAGCTGCTGTCAATTTAGAGGGAGAACCCTGTGAGAGTACTTGACCTATTGAATATACTCTCAAATAGGCATGTATCTCTTAGTTCCTTTCATGCTAAGGAAATACTTGGACATCTGTATCCTTTGAATGACAGTCTTAGTCTTTGTTTTCATATCCTTGAGTTATTTGTGCTCCAAATTGAGTGCCTCTGGGAAAATGATTGAACTTTTTCTTTTAATCAGAGCTTAAGCTCTATGTCTATACAGTCTGCCTGCTGCTGTTACATTTCATCTACACCCTCATCCAAACCCCAGAAAGCTTAGTAGTCAATTGTTGGGGGAATGGTGTTCCCCATAGCTGGACCCTTGAATAATCAAGCTGCCACATTCATGCTACATCAACTATAGAGATTGTACTCCAAAGATAATCCCATTACAGATATGTTTCTCTTTTGAGTGGACTCTGGGGAAACAAATCTATTCCTAAATAAATACTATTGTATTTAGAGTAATTGGAATAAGCATGATTCTCTGAAACATTTGGATAACTTGTCCACATGGGAAAGAAATGCTTGTCACAGTCAAAAGAAATACAGTATGCCATATTCTCCTCTTATTGTTCATGATGAAAATTCAAGCAAATAATGTGCTCTCCATATGTTGGATTCAATTTTGTCTCAAATGTAATACTAAGCCATCAAGATTAATTATTGTAGTATGTAAAAATGGGAATTAACATGTAATAAAATATGTAATAAATGCAACTTTAATTCAAGTATTTCCCCCAAATATTTTTATATTGCCATTTCAATAAACTTAAAGTATAAAACTTCAAATATTGTGCTTTGGGAATAAAATATTCTATAATTTTAGAAAATTTAGGTATATCTAAAAATAAATTATACATAAATACTTATTAAAGACAAAGCATTAAATTTTATAGTTTTATTTAGAAAATCTTTTTTTACTTTTTATTTTTATTTAGAAAATCTTGAATTGTTGATTTAATTTGGTCAAGTAATAAATGTACTAATGAAGAAATTTAGTTGAAACTAATTAAGTACAGGAAATAAGCAAAAGTTATCTAGGTTAACATATTTGAATATAGTAATTTTTATTCCTTTTTTGTTTAGTTGGCCTTTTTGTATTTTATATATTTTTTGTGTTGTTGGTGAGTTTCCTTTTGGGTTTTGTGCCATAAATGGTGGTGCTCAGGGATTTCTCTTCACAGGGCTCGAAGACCATCTGATATATTGGGAAGTGAACTTGGGACAGCAAGATTTGTTGTGCGATTTGGTGTGCAATTTGGTGTGCAGAATAAGTGTTCCACCATCTATAAATAAACCCTGAACTTCTAATTTTTATTTTTTATTGGACAATCCAACTATTTCTGTTATAAAATGCAGGCTTCTAAAAAGCAAATTTCTATTTGACTTTATTTTCTATTTTTTCAGGTATTTTGTAATATGGATATTAATGGAGGAGGTTGGACTGTAATACAACATCGTGAAGATGGAAGTCTGGATTTCCAAAGAGGTTGGAAAGAGTATAAAATGGTGAGCTGAAGAATTTACAAATCTTCATGTTTCATTATGAGGTTTTATTCACATTACTATGTAATAAACCCTGATATTTTAACTGTTTGCCAGTTATTTTTAAAATGGTATATTAGTGACATTATTTTCATTGAACACAAAACACTCATAAACCATTTTCAGTGTATTATTTCCATGTGTGTGCAAATAGGAAAAATTATTACTGAAAATCTTTGGTTCACTGATTTGTAGGAACTGGATTTATTCCTGGTTAAATGAGGAATAGGAAAGCTAGAACTCAGACAAGGCTAGATCAGGATCTGGAACAAATTTTGTCTGAAGGGATGCTAGTTATGGTGTAGAATGCAGATTACTGCTGACCTTTCTTATGTGACTCACAAATAATTATTGGCTGTTGATAGAGCTTCACTAAATGGCTTGGATGTTATTCCAGGATTGTAGGAATTATTACATGCCAGATGGAATTCTTCAAGTATGAAATTGAAGCCCCAGTTCTTTTTAAGGATTATGAAATATGAGTGGCAAGGTGTCATTTTCATTGTATACTTTTGGTTAAGATGAATGATAGGATCAGTAGAAATTCAAGGTAAAAGGGTTACCTGAGGTCTGAACTGTGAACTATATAGTTCTTTGGCATTTTCAGAATAACTGTAGGTGCCATTACCGTCATCTTCATTATTATAGCTAATATTTACAGCATTTAATATGCACATAAATTATTATCTATTTTATATTAAATGGTAGGTATTAATTATTTCTGTTTTAAGAGATGGTAAGAAAATTGGGAGGTCAAATTTTACAGGATAATGTAGTAAATAGGTGGAAAAATTTTTAATCTTAAAACCATATAATCAGCAGCTACAAGAGTAACTATAAACTTTTTCTGATATAATGTCAGCATATATTAATAATAGATTTTTCATAACAGACTAATCATCTATTATATATAAATTTTCTAGATCATGGTTGTCTTGAAAAATACTCCTCTCTTGAGGTATAAAAATGGTGAAAACTGCTATATAAGCTGGAGTTCTTTTTCAGTATTTTTAGAGTTAATGTATAACTTTGGTTTTTTGACATCATGATTTAACTGTAAATAGATTCAGAGTTGGTTGAATGACATTTATTAAGATTTCAATAAATAAAGTGAAGTTTCTAATGTTGTCTCTGTGCTATACATTAAAGAGCCTTTGGAGTTGCTTGAAGTTGAACCTTGTATATTTAAAAAATTATAAACTATAGATAGAAAGGTAAACTGAGGTCAGCAAGAGAGAATCCTATCTTATAAAGAGATGAGAAATCCTTTGTTTTGATAAAATATAAAAATAAAGAGATGGGAAGTCCTTCACTTGAAAAAAATATAAAAACAAATAGAATGTATTTTTTGACAGTAATGTTTGTTATGACAATAAGCTTAAAAACCTAGCACTAAAAAATAATTTAAAAAACCAAGTCTAGCACTAGGATGATTACGTTGTTTATTTGACTTTAAGCTTATGTTATGGTAGGTTATGTAAAGACAAATATCAATAAATTAATCTATATTCATAATAGTGTTTTTTCCTTTGTATGTGTGTATTTCTTTTTTTGGCCCCACCCAGAAATGCTCAGGGCTTACTACTGGCACTTCACTCAGGAATTACTCCTGATAGTGCTCAGGACAGCATATAGGAGGCCAGGGTAAATTTTTTTTTTTTTTTTGGTCATGTGCAAAGCAATCAATATAGCTACCCACTGTGCTATCTCTTTGAATAGTTTTGAATGACAAAAATAATAGTTTTTAAATATCTTTATACAATTTGATTACAAATCTGATTGTTGTTGGTTTTCAGTCAGATAAAGAACACAAAAACAATAGTTTTGAAGGACAAAGGTATAATAGTTTTGAATGACAAAAAATGCATAACTCACTGGTAGAAAAAGAACAAGTCTCAGTTCTTTTTCATTATTCTTACAGCTAATGTATAACTTTGGTTGGTCGGCATCATAGTTTACTTGCGAGTGGATTGATAGTCTATCATGATATGGCAACGTTAATAACAAACTATTAGTTTGGGAGATGCACTTTCCCCTAATGATACAAGAAAGATAGTAGTATCTGGAAGTCATATGTAAGGGATATTTTAATTGACCAAATAAAGATATGTGACAGAAATCTCGGCTACTCAAAGTGTGAGACAAGAACCAGGAACACTAACTTTAGCATACAGTTATTAGAAATGCAGAATCTCAAATTTCATCACAGAACTACTGGATTAGAACCTGCATTTTAGCATGTGTTTAAAGACGGAAGTTCCATTATTAAAGGAGGACCATTTCACAAGGCAAAATTCTAACAAAAGTATCTAATTATTGTTTTTTTTTTTTGTGTGTGTGTGGTTTTTGGGTCACACCCGGCAGTGCTCAGGGGTTACTCCTGGCTCCATGCTCAGAAATTGCTCCTGGCAGGCACGGGGGACCATATGGGGCACCGGGATTCGAACCGATGACCTTTTGCATGAAAGGCAAGCGCCTTACCTCCATGCTATTTCCCGGGCCCCTATTGTGTTTTTTCAATGTGAATTAAAACTGTTAATTAATTATGTTAAATAAAACTGTTAATTAAGTGGTGAGATACAGCTCTTTGGTGTAAACACCCCAGTAGAAGGCGAATTGCCATCTCCTGTGATTGTCATGGAGATCTAGATAGGCTGAGTCTCAGATCCCTTTCGCTTGCGTGATCTTAAGAACATAAGACAGAAATATGGTCTATGAGAACCTTTATAGTATGTCTGTCTTAGCAGCTCAAGTCTTGACTCCAGTGTTGTGGAGTGAAGATGTGGTTGAGCCCACTGCTAATATATCCAGGGTCCCCAAATACCTCCCAAATTGAGTGACCAACTCCCATTTCTCTGGGAGACCTTGGCAATAATCGTCCGTAATAAATGATTTAAACAAATAGGTTTGGGGGGACAAAAGGTTTGGCCAAAAGAGTCTAATTTTCCCTGGTTTGATCTCTCTCTCTCTCTCATTTCTGTCTGTCTTTGTCTCTTTCTCTGTTAATCTTCTGACTTCTGTCCGTCTCTGCACTCTCTCTTAATCTCTCTCCTTTCTCTCCCTGTCTCTCCTAATCTCTCTTTCTGCCTGGGCCCCTCGTCTGTCCGCCCCCCCTTTTATCCTTTCTCTCCAACTGTCACTCTCCAACTGTCACTGTCCAACTGTCTCCTTTGGCCTCCCCTTCAAAGCTGCTTTATTTCTTAATACCAAATAAATACAACACATAAAATAAATACAAAATATTCTACTGAGTGTTTTTGGGGAAATCACTTTATCTGTATTTAAACTTTCTCAGTTATTGAGTAGACAAATACTAGTATCTCACCTGCTTTTGGGGCATTGCTTTGGATTAAATGTGATGGCCTAAGTGCAGAGTCAGAAATAATCTCTTGAGTATTACCAGATAGGGACCCAAACCAAAGAGATGGAAGGAAGGAAGGAAGGAAGGAAGGAAGGAAGGAAGGAAGGAAGGAAGGAAGGAAG
>PVKC010001072.1:0-54747 GCA_004027635.1 Crocidura indochinensis
CCCAAAAAAAAAAAAAAGGTCTTTATCTCAAATATGAGCATGTCTTAAGGCAAAAATTACTAGATCCTATCATAGTATGACCTTTCTTACTGGGCCTTCAAATCTTAGCTGCCTACCTTTAACACCTAACATAAGGGTTCAAAAAAGCATTAAGTTACCGTAAACAATTCTGTGAAAGACTTGTAATGCACTTCGGTTATAATAAAAATTTATTAAAAAAAAAAGAAAGCATTAAGTGGGCAGCATATTATAGCTGACCATTTACATGTGTCAGATAATCAATGTTAGTTTTCTGCTTTTTTAGTTGCCCAGCTCTATGTTACTATATAAAATGTAGAATGTAGAAGACTATATAAAATGTCCATCATTGTGAAATAGAGGAACACAATGAAAATTAAGTCTAGGATATATTTTTATCTAAAATTCCTATTAAACTAAAATTAAATATATGTAGTCCAAAATTTGGCATTCACTAGAACAGACTTTAAGTGAACTATTTAAACTATTTTTTTAAGATATGACTCAAGAATGGATTTTAGAGTGACATCTCTTGTCTTGCACTTCAATCAAAGAAGCAATAAGCTCTCTAGTACAAAAGACTATAGGAACAAAATCTGGACAGAACACTGAAATTCATTGATGAAAAGAGTGATAAGAGAAGAATGAGGACTTTCTTCCCTTTCTTTGTGACAGGTTCCCAAGGCAATTTGCCAACTATATTAGACAGGGGAATGGGAATGATGATTGAACTACAAGAAAAGCCACTTCTATTGACTTCAAGTACCAATCAGCAGCTTAAAAGATTCTCAAGGTAGTTTACACAGGAGAATAGTCTGATTTTTTAAAGTTGTAATTATTAAATGTTGCATGTTATCTGATAATATTTTGAAATACTCAAAGAGAAATCATTATGTAAAAATATCTGTTGAAGAATTTCTGGTGAAACTAATGACAATTATGGAATTTGTTCTTTCTGTGCTTTGAATGTTCATCTTCTGGGGCAATTTCAAAATTCAGAACAATAATATAAAGAGCAACACAATGTTACTTAGGCCAAATATTCACTTTTAGTATGACCACCATATAATACCTGCCAACATGAAATTCTTCTGGAGATTTATCAGAGTGCCTTACAATTGAAATTCAAGTTTTACTTGCAACACAGATGAAAACAGATGAAAAATAGACCAAATTTCCTCACCACAGTATCAGTGCCTCTTGCATATCTTCCCATTTCCTCTATACACACCCTGAACTCTAAAGAAAAGTTGACTCCTTTCTGATTGAATTTATCAATGCATTATAATAAGTAGATGGGTTCTTATTTTGTTTTGTTTTAATTAGATTGTTTTGGGGCCACATCCAGCAGTGTTCAGGGCTTACTTGTGGCTCTGTGCTCATCATTTTAGGTGGGACTCAGAAAACAAAATGGTGTGCCAGGGATCAAACCTGAGTCAGCTGTATGCAAGGCAAAGAGCCCTACTCACTATACACTCTCTCTGGCACCAACTAGAAAGGTTCTTAAACTGAATAAAGAACAACTGAATCAGTACTTGAAAATGTCACCAATAATTAGTAATATGTGTAATGATATATAAAGAACACTAAAATGAGATTGGAATCCTTCTGCCTGAATGTTTTTTAAAACCTCTTAATTCAATCAGCTAAGGAAATAGTTATGATGACTACTTTCTGGGACCCTGTACATAGTTCACTGAACAAATACCTATGGAAACAACCAATGAGGCTATTTTGGTGTATCTTATTCTGAGCTGCCACCTGGTCTATAAGTAATGTTTCCATTTTGCTTTAGTATTACTACTAAATGAATCAATATTCATGAACTTAAAAAAAAGAGTATCTGAGTACCATTTTATAAGTACATTAAATATACACATAAAATAGAGACACAAAATAGAATATTATTTGTTTAAAATTTAATTCTATATTAACTAAAATTGAATACTAAAGGCTGAATCTTCATACTGGATTTCTGTGGGGATTTTCTGCAATTTGGACTGTAGGGCACTGTTTGTCAATTTTCTTGAGACTTTGGGAAAAGACAGATATTGCTCACCAAATTTTTTTGTTTGTTTTTTTGTTTTTGGGCCACACCTGGCGGTGTTCAGGGGGTTACTCCTGGCTATTTGCTCAGAAATAGCTCCTGGCAGGCACAGGGGCCCATATGGGACACCAGGATTCCAACAGACCACCTTAGGTTCTGGGTTGGCTGTTTGCAAGGTAAATGCTGCTGTGTTATCTATCCAGCCCCAAATCACCAAATTTTTAACCTGAATTCTCTACTTTGTGTCTAGCGTTCTCCATTTGTGTTCACAGAGACAATGAATGAAATGTGTTCAATCCCTATTATCTGATTCAATCATTTAAGATTTTAAAATATCCCATATGCAGCACTAATTACCCATTAAACAAACTTTCCTGATTTTAGCAGTCCCAAAGGTTCTTTGTAAGTCATAAGTCACCAATCCTATGAGTTGCACATGAACAGGAGATAGTCAAAGTAACTCTGAAGGGGCAGAGGAAATACTTCAGGAGGTAGGGCACTTGCCTTGTACAAGACCTACCTGGTTCTATCCCTGGCATTATATAGCATCTCCTTCAGCACCACCAGGAGTTGCCCCTGAGCGGATATTCAAGAATAATCTTTAAGCATGGTTAAGTGTGACTTTAAAAACAAAGTAAAATAGAACTCTTCAGAACTCAGTCCACTTATTTTTAATTTACTCTTCAAAATGTTATTTCCTGAATGATAAATAGAGCAAAAAACTAAAACAATGCTAAAACAAAATGTAGTTTTCACTGCTATGCACACATTTAAATCTTGAGAGCTTTCAACAATTCAGGCATAAGGATATTCTGTCACCAGTAATTAGTAAATACTCCAGATGTAGGTTCTAAAGTACTTGCAAAGAGCAAGAAGGTGAAAATAAAAATTAAACCACAAATTTTCTTGATGTTCTTACATTTTTAAGCAAAAGAATTTTTGAATAATGTCATTTACTAAATTTAATATTGTTAAAAGGCATGAATTACATAAAGGCCCTATGTTGTTTCATAAAGAAAAAGGTACAGTTTAATGGTTTTCTTTTATCATTTAATATCAATTACTGTTTAGTGAAATCCTTGTCTTACCAGCAGCCTTCATTAGAATACTTTTTCTTAACCTGGAGCCTTCATCTCTGAGTCAGATGTCTGCTGGGACTGCCATGCTCTACTACTTCAGTTCCAGAACTTCAGGCCAACTTGGCTGCTAAATTTCTCTCTGGATTGTTCTTCCTAGATTCTTTTATTTGTCTCCATTCTGATCAAAATCATAGTAAATTATATTTTTTAATTTTGTTTTATTTTACTGAAACTATTTTTATTTACAAAGTCCTTCATAGTTGGATTTCAGACTTAATCAGGGCCAATTCTACCACCAGTATCTACCTCCCTTCAATGTTCCCAGAGTGTATATCATACTACCCCTCTACCTTCCAGCTTGCCAGTATTAACAAGCCCATTTTAAGTTTAGATTGTTAAAGTTGGGTCTTTTGATTCCATTGTTGCTACCTTTGGTTTGGATATTTTTTTAACACCATCAATGCACATAAAACTACTTGGCCTCTGGCCCCCATCCTTTCATATTTATGTTTCTTCTCCTTCACTCAATATCTTTCCTTCTCCTTGCTATACTCTGGGGCCAAGGATGTTCAAGACAACTCCCATATAAAACATTTCGTTTCTTCATGCAATTATTCTAAATGCCACATATAAGTGATATTCTGTATTTATTCTTCTTCTGGCCTACCTCATTTAACATAATATCTTCCATTGCCATCCACGTTGCAACAAATTGCATAATTGCATCATTCCTTACAACTATGTATTCCAGTGTATATATGTACCACATCTTCATGATTCACTCATCTGTTTTTGGACATCTAGGTTGATTCCAAGTCTTATCTATTTTAACTGAGTGCTGCAATGAAGAGTGGTGTGCATACACCCTTTTGGATGAATGTTTTTATGTCCTAAAGATAGATAACCAAAAGTGGGATTACTGAGTCATATGGTAACTCAATTTTGAATTTATTGAGAACCTACAGACTATTTTCCATAGGAATTGGACTAGGCAGCATTCCCGCCAGCAGTGGATGAGAGTTCCTTTCTCACCATAGTCCTACCAACTTAGTAAAGTATTTTATTTAACTAAAGTCTGTTTACAACCTAGAAGTACTCTATAACCTTTCCCAAAACTTTAAGTTTAAAATTACTTTCACATAGTCTATACCAATTTTCACTTACATCTAAGCCCTCACTTATAAGAAACTTATGCACAAAATGAAATTTTGCAAA
Organism: Crocidura indochinensis; assembly: GCA_004027635.1. Classification (NCBI taxonomy): domain Eukaryota; kingdom Metazoa; phylum Chordata; class Mammalia; order Eulipotyphla; family Soricidae; genus Crocidura; species Crocidura indochinensis. The sequence continues at coordinate 4,360 of PVKC010001072.1, forward strand.
AACCTTTGAGTAGAGTTTACTATATTACTTGAGAACTTATGGTATGGCATACAACATCCTGCCCAACCTAAGAGAGAGGCATCATGTGAAAGTTACTCTCTCAAAGCTTTCACTTTCCGGATTTGGTGCCCATAATGACATCTTGTTGATTAATATCTAAAATGATGGGTCAAAAGACACATTAACGGAGAAGGGAAATGAAGTTAGTTCCAAAGTCATGAATTTGAGATTCTACTCCCCAACACCTTTCATTAATGAATAGAAAGTTGAGTAAAGTTAGTCCAGGGGGTCATGAATATAAACTTGCCCGTTAGTCTCTTCTTTCTCTGCAGCCACTGAGGAAAATGGCTGGTGGCGCTCCAGCTCCAGAGAAGGGAAAGGTAAGTGGAAAGAGGAGCCAGAAGGTAAAGAGAAGGAGAAGTTGGAACGAAAAAAAAAAAAAGCATGTCAAGAGAAGCATCGAAGGAGGCCAAAAGCTCAGGGTAGAAGGTGTTGATTCTCCAAAACACAACAAATGCTGCCAATTCGAACTGAAATGAAGACCACACAAAAATTATTTTAAAAAGCCAGTGTTGGGGAACTGAAGCAATAGTACAGCAGGTAGGGAATTTGCCCTGCACACCACTAACTGGGATTCAATATTCAGAACCCTAGAAGGTCTCCCAAACCTACCAGCAGAGATCCTGGGTAGCAGAACCAGAAATAAGCCTGAGCACTGTCAGGTGTGTCCCAAAAAAAAACAAACAAACAAAGCCAGTAGTGGGCTGTAATGATAGTACAATGGATAGGCTGCTTGCTTTGCATATGGGTCTATCTGGGTTTGCTATATTGGTCCCCTGAGTGCTGCCAGAAGTAGCCCCAGAGCACCCCCAACCCAACCACCCCACCCCCACCACAAGCTCACAAAAATAAATAAAATAAAATGTCACAGTATTATCTTCAAGGCAGATCACTTGAGGAAAGAGAGGAGCTCAGAACAAAAGGTGTGGGAGACAGAGAAAAGGAAGCAGAGAACCAAACCTTACCTCTAATCTTTCTGCCCAAAGTGCTAAAGTATTTCCTTATGAAGTGTGATATTTCAACAGAATCCAAATTCCTGGCATTAGAAACAGTTACCAGGGGCTGCTGATGAGAAACAAAACCTCTTTTTCCTAAAATAAAATTTTGTTTTGTGTGTGGGGGTAGAGGGGTGTTGATGAGGTCTTCATCCTTAGTAAAACCTAAATTTTCATAGTAAAACTTTGACTTTTTCTTCCTTTTATTTAAGAATCAACACCATAACAACGGGAGCAGACAAGACCAGGCCTAATCCACATAATTACATCTGTCAGGACACCCTGACCTAAGCTCAGCCATTGGCCCAGTTTGTCAGTGCTGTCCCTGTAGACCAGACATGCCATCATGCTCTTCATCCTGGAGTCTCCCTGACACTGTGAAATGATATAAGATTTCCCGATATGATAAGATTTGAAAGCCTATATAATTGTAGTCAAATCATCAAAACTTTGTTCATTTCTCATTGAGACAAATGTACTCCATAGGATTAGAAAGAAAAACAAAACAAAACAAAACAACCACTGACTGGAGGCTTATAACTTGGATGATGATATTATCATCTCTTTCTTAAAGACATGTCTTTGATTGGACCGAGAAATACCTATGGAGCTGAGGAAATAGCTCAGGGTCTGTACTGGGACCAGATTTTAAACTCTAGAACCACATTGACCTGGAGGCTCCTGAGTAATTCTGGGCTGAGCTATTGGCTCTTGGCATCATAAGTATTAGAGTACTTCCCTAACTTCTGGCTCTGGTATCAATCCACCAACAGGATAACCAAATCTCACCTGGAGTGGACTCATGTTTTCTGAGTACTGCTTAGGAGACCTTTACCACACCACCCTTCAAAATCAAAGAAATATGTTGGTACTGATAAGAACTGTAGACAACTAAATAGAATTTAACTGGTCATGGAGACTGCTCAAATTTACTTGACAACTCTCACCTTTCTACTCATTATCACACTAAAAAATACACTCTAATGGCTTTTCTCCACCACATTCTATACATTCAATGCATGTACATATGCCTAGTGTATGCAACTCTATTACACATGTCTACCTTTTCCCCTCATAAACATTCATATTTTCCTTGGAAAATGCCTTAATATTCATAGACTTTTAGGTTACTCTATTTAGTATCCAACTACTCAGTATCCAACCAAAACAGACCACAGTGCCTTTTGTAATTTGCTTTATAGTCCTTGCTGGTCAGACTAGCTTCCTAGTGTGAATTATCTCCTTGCAAACTGTCTCTACTTTTTAATTCAGTTGTTCTAATGATTTTAGGATGATACAATGTCTACTTCTTGCAGGAAAAATGAAGCACATTAAATAAATAGTGCCCTTACAATTGACAGTTGTAAAAAACAAAGCCAGATCCCTTCTTCATTCCATGTATTGTAACAAATCACAATGAATTTAAATGTGCTGGAAGAAGAAAATCTAGAGTTTTGAGTTATTTTAGAACTGGGAAAGGCCTTCCATAAGATTAAAAAAACCTAGATGCTACAGAAAAATAATAGGCATCTTTGACTATAAAAACATTTCAAACCCTTGTAGAAAAATATTACAAGAGTAGAGTCACCTATGGTGACAATGATCTGCTAATCATCCATTCAAATCTGCAAAAGTAATCCATCAAAGTGGCAATATGGTATCTGATGTTCTGACACAGGACAGAGGAAATCATTCTCGAAAACTATGAATATATCTCAAGCTTCCCTGTAGTGCTAGGGGTTGGCCAGCTGTCTCAGCATCATACTCTCTGATTTCTTGGTTGCCTAGTCTAATAGGCATAGGATTTACTCAACAGTCATAGAACTGTTACTGGATTATCACTCACAGTTCTCAGCCCAAATTATAAGAAACTTAGAAGCATTCCAAATACAGTGAGAGCAAATATGGGCCTACATTATCCCTGGAATAATGATATAAAGAGAGGAAGAAGAAAAGCAATTATACCCATCAAATTATTTACCCCTTGAAACAATTGTGATAATACCATTTTTAACTAGCAACATATTTATTAGTTTATAAAGTATATTAACATTTTATGTAAATATCCATGTCTGATTCTCCTTCCTCCATTTTAGTAGTTAAAAAAATTGGAACAGTAATGCAACTTTGTGAAGGGTTTTCTTCCAGTTTGTCAATGGTTTTTAATAAAATGGCATCAGTTGCTAAAAGCATTATAACCTTGGTTATGCTACATAATACTGATACAAAATGTGAAGTACAAAGTTCATTATATATAATGTAAGGTTTTAATATATTACATTTATTTCTACATAAACAGACTATAAATATATGTGCCATAGTATGTTTTATACTCATGATTCCCAGCATCTCACACTATGATACCAAATGAAAAATATATCTTTTTTTTTTTGAAAAAGGTAAGAACAAGGGTAGAAACCAGTAGAAAAACCTTTAAATGTTAAAAAGTCTAAAAAATACAATACATATAGTTATAATTTTGGCTATAAAATAATTTTGAAAGTCTAGCTAATAATCATTCAGAGAGTGAGAAAACCAAATTAGTTTTTATATAATGGTGGAAGTCAAATGACTAAAATATTGGCTGGCTGGGGAGACCAGGGAGGTAAGAGTAAGGGAGTAAGGAACAAAGAATAAAATCCTTCCTGACACTCAGATACCACAGCTTGATACAGAACTTAATGCATTCTGATGCAGACACATCACATAGGGACAGATAGGTGGTTATTCATCTAGAAGAAACCAGAAGCTGGTTTACACAGTCAAAATATTCAACAAATTTGCCAGGTAGCCTCCATAAGAATGTCCTTTCTTTGTGGTAGGCTAATAGAGGATCGGCGTAGGAGACTAGGAGCCAGGGCTGCATCATTTCCTTCCTGGGCCTTGGCCAAGAGACACGTAAGAGTCCGGAAGGAACTCTCATTAAGAATCGGAAACAGTGCAAAGAGCTCTCATTTAGTCCAACCAGGAAGAGCACTCAACCTTCTAAAACCAGTAACCTTGTCTGCCGCCTTTACATTTCTTAACAGAGCCCAGAACCACCTCCACTGGAGCCAACCCAATGCATTTGCAAACTTCCAGTAAGTGCTCAAAACAAGTCAACTTCTTTCTATCAATTCCAACCATACATGGAAGACTTGATTCAAAACCCTCATTCTATACAAAGCTTCTCGGAAGAATTCAGTCCTTTGACCATGCCCCGTCTTCACAGTATAAAAAAACTTTCATGGTTTGGTTTATCTTCTAGTTCTACCGGAAGGATCAGCTCCCCAGGCATGGCTACTTTTTGGAGGATTGAGTCATCTCTTGAATGTTTTTCATTGTAACCCCTGGGGAGACCCACAGTAGGAACTTTATATACAATTTAAGATGGAATGCAAAGGAGAATAAGGTCAACACTGGGACAAGACAGAAACACATTCTTGGGTCACAAGCATCTTCTCAGGAAATCCCTAAGAGACTGGCTCCCTGCAGTCTATGAGGTCTTTTTTTTTTTTTCTTTTCACTTTCTTTTTTCTTTTGAAATGAAAATCAAATGTGGCTACTTCCTGGCAGTGGAAAGAACAACACTTGAAAATCCAAGCAGCACCTCTCATGTGATTTCCAGGACAGGTTCTTGGGTGCTTCCTTTTAAATAGGAGGAACACTCAATGTGCTTCCAGAATCAGGCTGGGGAACCTGGGCTGCACTGCCAATCTGCACTCCAATCTCCACTAGCTTCAACAGTTCTGCCTCTTCACTGGAGTACACAGTAGTGTCTGTGTCATCCGAGTGATACCCAGACTGGTACCCACTCGTGTGGTTTGAGCCTTCGGATGCCACAGACTCCTTGCTCTTGCTGGGCATCAGTCCACTGTGGAGGAAAAGGGAACTCAATGAGTGAACAATGAACAAACAGGCAAAGCCTCTGCATCCTAGCCTTAACCCCCTTCCTACCCTGGTGTGGGATCTAATCTCCCTGGAGACACCAGCCTCTATCTCTCCCACTTGTTAATCATCATATCAGCTTTACTCCAGCCATGTCTATTTTCAGGTACTCGCATGAATTCGTTGTTTCAGATAAGTCCTCTTATTCAGGTCCAAGTCTTTCAAGCCTGAGATGAGATGAAAGGCAGTTCTCCTGATTCAGTCAAAGGCTCCAACCCCTGGAACATTTTTATGGCCTTGCAGATTGACAAGTTTGTATACAATGATAGGAGCCCAAGAGACTCTTTCATGGTATTCAAGGAAAGTGGAATGTTCTGAAAGCTCACTTGTGTTTCCCCCGACACCAGCAATTAGGGGATTCCAAGGCCTGTGAATGGTGTTAATAAAAATCTTGAGCAACTTTAAATGTTAATAACTTCAAGTGTTAATAACAGGCCAGACATGTCAAAAACTGCTTTTTGTTCATCAAAACCACATTCTTGGAAAGGACTAAGGGTCTGGATCACTCAGCAGCAACGAGAGAATGTTTTCAATGGCTTGGAATCATGACAGACAGAAATCATGTCAAAGTTGAAAAATACGGGTTGTGCTGAACTAAAACATCAGGATTTACAAGTTTTCAAGCCCACAAAGAGATATTTTTTCTCCCGCAATAGGCCTATTACCCAAATTACTAATGTTATAATCTGTACAAAGGATTTTACGAGCTCTGTGATCATAGAGAGCTTAAAGTTTTTTTTTAACTAGCCAGAATTACTATTTTCTTTCAAGGCAACCTTAGCAGAATAAAGTCAGTGTGTCAAGCAGTGGTACAGTAGCAGGAATCAATAATGAAACATGATTGGCTCTCACAATGTCTTACCTCATGTGCAAGGCAAACAGTAAACTTGTAATAAAGGTATGTTTAATTGTTTGGGGTGGGGTGTTATTCTTTTTAAAACATAAGTATTGATCATTAACCCATGGATGTCGCCATCTCATATAACAAATTACAAGTAGATAAAAATATCTTCTTGGCTCTTACCTAGAGTGAACCATTTAGCAAATAGCAAACTAGTCTATATGTAGTAAATATAATCGTACATCTTAAAATTGTCTTATACATAGAATTTTATTTATTTGTTAGGCAAAATTCAAAGCAATGAAATTCTGGCAAAACCACATGAAGGGAATGATCATATTTTTCGTATCATAAGATGCACATTTCCCCCTAAAATGTGTCTTATAGAGTGAATGCTGCCTGGAGCTGAAGATTGGAGTGCAGAGGAGGTGAGCATCTAAAAATTATGTGTGTCTTATAGAGCAAAAATATGGTATATTCAAAACTGAAGATAGTACTTAATGTAGCTTTATAATAATAGCCAATTATGATATTTTATAATTTTAAAATAGTTGTTATCTTAATAATAGTAATAATTAAGTATTTTAAATAGAGAATGGCTTACTTACACACCATACTTATTAAAGATGAGCAATTATGTTTGTTTTTTGGGAACTATACCTAGTAGAAATCAGGGGTCACTCATAGTAGTGTTCAAAGGACCATGTGTTGTTAGGGATGGATGCTGTGCCTGCTATATATTATAAATACTGTATCCCATTCTTTGCGTCATCTCCCCAGCCAAGTGAAGCCTACTTTTTTTAAATGTTCTTTTCTTTGCAGTGGCAGACATTGAACTTGGGTTTTCATATGCGCATGGCAAGCACTCTACTGTTGATCCATATCTTAGACCCATGCAGCCATTTTTGTAAAAATTTAAAAGCATTGCAAACACTGCAAAACTTTTATCACTTCTTAGAAATGTCATAGTTTATGATACACTGATATACTTAAAATATAGAAAACTAAAATACCCAAGGATTATTATGTAAAATATATTTGGGGTTTTTATTTTTTTAAAAAAAGAGCAAAATTATTTACTGTGTGCATTATATTGTTTGGCTGTTAAAGAAAGAATAGTGATAATAGTCCAGGAGAAAGCCCAAAGGACTAGAGTACATGATTTGCATGCATGAAGCATGAATGTATCCCCAAAACAACAAAAAGTCATTGTCAAAGACAACCATATATTTTAAGTTTTCAAAATTTTAGTTTATGAAATTTTCTTTAGTTTTCATAAAATCTGACCAAACTCATTGGACAGTACAGGGGCTAAGTAAGGCATTTCCATAAGGAGTTTGCATGCACTCAATCCAGTTCATCCTGGCCACCATTTGTGGTCCCCTGAGCACCAGTAAGAATGATCTATAAGAAGAGAAATAGAAATAATTCCTAAGCACCCTCCACTCTAAGAGAAACACCAAATTTCTAAAAGTTGTTTATTTACTTGCCATTTTATTGCTTATTATTCCATTCCATGCCACATTAAGGTCATGCAAATTTGTTCAACAAGGACACAATAAGTTACTCTCTGAACTACTTTAAAAGTCTAAGTTCATTCCAAAATTTTGTACTAAAATTTATCTTTTCAAAGATGTTGAACCTTACCTGAAAGATGGAGTTAATTTGGTTCTATCTTCCAAAGTCTTCAGCTCTTCTGATGCAAGAACCATTCCACTGTCTGTCTGGTTGTCCTTTTTAAGATACAATATGATATACTATAAGTCAACTGATTTATTTTAGCCCTTCAGAAATTGTTCCTGGCTTGGGGAACCATATGGGATCTGGGGATCAAACTTGCATTTATCCTGGGTCAGCTGCATGCAAGACAAACGCACTACCACTGTGCTACCACATCAACCCCCAGATAAGATGTTCTGATGTTCTACACAGGCAGGTAAAGAAATCATTGCCAGAAATTGTGGCTAAGAAAAAAGAAGAACCAGCTGTTTCCAAGAAGTAAACTCAAAACTAGAAAGAAGAATTCAGGAAGGAGATGCTAAAGAGATCCATTCATGTACCTGCTTTCCCACAGATAGTATTTACTTAAGTGGAATAAAGCAGGAAGATAAACTATTTTGAATCTTGGAATAGGATTTAATTATGAAACAAAGCAGGAGAATCCAGTAAATTATATCTTTGTAATGACCCCACAGAATATACCCTCAAGGAAAATCATATAATGAGGTTGCAGGACTCTAATGCTTAGGCTAATATTTATCAATATAATGTTTCATACTTTGTATTATTTCTAAGACTATTTTTAAAAGATGTACTTACATCTGGGATTACTTTGACTTCTGGTTCTTCCAATGGGATATCTTCAAATGTTTTTACACTCACAGGCCGGCTCTTTCGCTTACTGTTCTGCAGATACTGACTGCAAAAGAACAAATATTTATATTTAAGTAGTGGTATATTTGGCTGAAGTTGCTACAAGTGATACCTAAATTCATTATCTTTCAACCAGAAGTTTAATATCAACCTTCAAAACATCCTTTGAAATAAAATAAAAATAAGACAAAAAAATCTTTCACTGCTAACACACATTGAAGCCTTAATTTCCTGTGAACTTCTATTTAAAAGTATAATATAATTGAGGGTACCAGATGAGCCCCTGCTCTTCTGAATCATATTTCTGAGGTTCAGTGTTTGACCAAAGAAAACTTCATAAAGCTGAGTGATCCATTGTTTACTCCTTGATTTCCTAATTATGCGCAAATGCTCCATTGAGTTTTCTGCATTTTGCCAAGGGTTTCCAATATCTCTGGCTAACTCTTGGAAGGGGGTTTTGTAAACCAATATTTTTTAGCCTGGGTCATAGAGAACCCTGTGATTCCCAGGTAGTCCAAGGGACCCACAGGTGAAAATCATAAAAATGTGAGGCTATGGAACAAGACTGGGGGGTCAACTGATAAGTGGGAGGGGGTTCACAGGGGGGAAATAAGGTCACAGAAAAAATCTGAGAAATACTGGAACTAAAGCGATAGCACAGGGGTAGGGCATTTGCCTTGCACACGGCCAACCTGGGAAGGAGCCCGATTCAATCCCTGGCATTCCATATGGTCACTGGAGCCAGTCAAGAGCAATTTCTGAGTGCAGAGCCAAGAGTAACCCCTGAATGCTGTGGGGTGTGGCCAAAAACAAACAAACAAAAAGAGAGAGAGAGAAATACTGTTCAAAGATAACCAATGAAAGATGAGCTGAGGCAACACCTGAAGAGCTCACAGTCTCTCACTTGGGTTCAGTAAGTGAATACCAAACTCAGCATGATAAGATAATCTCTCATTTTTATCTGTAACAGAAGCCTGGCCTATACAAGAAGTATGGGTCAAAAGTTACCATGCCCCACAAAAATGCACTCTCCGGTATATGAACTGACCTAAGGTAGAGAGAAAGAGTAAGGAATGGGCAAAAGGTGGAAAATCAAAGTTTTGCTACAAGCTCCCGAATATTCAGCCAGCAGATGGAACATTCAGTCAGCATACTATTTTGGGCATCGATATACAAGGAATATTTATTATCATTAGCAAAATTAGTCAATAGGAGGAAAATGGTGTATGCCAGAAGCTTTCTCTGGAAGAGCCTGAAAAGAAATCTTTGATAAGCAGATTGGAGTGGGAAATGATGGAGCAACTGCAGATGGTTCCCAGTGCCCTCAAAGAAAGATGAATTCAAGTAATGTGTGTTTTGTTGCAGAAACATGCAAACTTGGGGCCAAAACTGATCCACAAGGGAGATTAGACTAAAGCTAAGTCTAGACACCCATGGTCTTTCCCCACTCAATCCTTCCCCCGCACACCTCTCAGCCTCTTTTCTAAATAAACTGAGCAATATTTTTAAATAGTTGAAAGAGACAACAAATCATCAAGTTGGCTCCCACAGAGACATCCTTGTCTAGCTCTATCATGCAATGGAAATGAAACTTACAAGGAAAAAGCAAATGAACAAATGCCTCAACTTTTTAACTTGGCCAGCAATGGGAAAGAGAGGGATAACAGACCCCTGAGACATACCCCAACCTCATCTCTTTCTCCCCAGGGAACAGCAGCATCACAAGAGAGTATCAAAATGAAGTGTGCCATGCACAGATGCCACCATTCAGTCTTTCTATTAGCCTAGATGATTAAAAGGTGGCCTTGGAGGCTTGGTTTTATTAAAGGAAACAAGGTAGAGGGGGCTGGGAGGGGAGGCAGACAAAAGATTCCAATTTCTATTGTACTTTTCACATTATGGTCAGATAAAAGAGAAACTGGACTGGAAAGGCCAATTCAAAAAGCACAGGCAGAAAATAGGAGCCAGGCCTGTGTTGGGGGTGTGTTGTCACAATGGTGTGATATGAGGGTGGCATGTGGTGTGCATGCTTCTGGCGATACATGTTTGCAGCCCTGTTTCAGCTCCAGGACTGCGTTTGGCACTTCCATTACACAAACATGACTTCATCATCAGCTCTCAGCACCCTTCGCGAAGTGCCCAAGTGAGCCAACAGGCTGCCAACTTCTGGGTCCTTGTCACAGAAAACCGAAGGAATATAAGTGGCTTGTTTTCTAATAAAGGAGAAGGCAATCACGTGTCAGAAAATTACAATCCCAGAAGACTAGATAAACATGGAATATTTGTTTGTTTTAGGGGCTATACCCAGTGGTAGTCAACTGTGAGCAAGGCAAGTGCCTTTCCTAGTGTATGATCTTTCTCCCAACAAGAACATTTTAAACACGGAGGTAGACTGTGTTTAAATGACCTTTTTTCCTTTTCTTTGGTGTGTGTAGAGAGAGTGGGGAGGACATACCCTGCAGTGCTCAGGGACTATTCCTAGTCCTATGTTCAGGAGTTAAACCATTTTGGTGCTTTTGGGGGAATGGAAGGGCAAAATATGTGGTTTAGGGATGGAAACCAGTTCAGCTCCATGGAAGGCAATCATCTTCCCTACTGTACTATATCTCTCCAGTCCAGCTGACCATTTCTGAGGACCCTCCCCCTTGATGGAAAGGAAATGAGCACTGAAACTGAGGTCAGGGGAATTAAATTCATGGCAGGGACCTGCTTTCAGCAGCTCCCTTCCGAGTTACCATCACTGGAGACTGGCTGAGCGCCACACACTTAGACATGAGTTACAGCATGTCCTTCTCAAAATAATCCATTTTGAGTAATGCTGGTGATCTTGCCACATTTCACAGGTTAAAGAAACTGAAGGAGAAGTTATATGATCTGTCCCTGGTCACACAGCTGCTAAGAGGCACATTAGGGGGTCTGAGCCCTTCAACCTGCCTCCGAAGTCTGAATCTTTAACCACAGTATTAGATACCCCCGAGGAATCACTCTGAGCCTCGAGTTCAACAGCTACATCAAACAGGATAATCAAGAACTCTTCAGGATCGTCAAGTTTCTGCCTTGCCTAACTCTGATAATATGAAAGGAAAGTTCTTTTAAAAAAAATGTCTAAGCTCTTAATGTAATGGAATTGGGGAAGGGCCTTTTTTTGTGCTGTTTTATAATCGCCCTGAGCTTTCCTGTCTCATCATTGATTCTCTGAGAGCCAGTAGTGCACATAGTCCTGGCTGCCTCCCCACCTGCCTTCTGGTCGCTTGGTCAAAATCAAGAGCTCCATGGTCAAAGGTAGTAGGGAAAACCCAAGCAGGCCAGGGAAGAAACAAAGCAAAGGGAAGTTGTCTCAGGATTTGTCAAAGGCGATGTTATGATCCTATTGTAGAAACCCACTTAAATGCTTTCCTTCAGCACAGGTGCCTGGAGAGCAAAGCAAGCTGTCTTGAGTGCTGTTTGACAAAGCAGGAAGAGACTGCAATGCACGTGTTTTCAAGAAGCCCAGAAGTCCCGATAGGCAAATAAAATGCTGAAACTCAGACATGGGAGGGACTTCTGAAGATAGGCCATGCTGTCTAATTCAGCACGTGTCCCGGGGGCATATTGCCTCAAGTTTGCCAGACTCCCAGTGCTATTTCATAGATGCAGAGAACGCTTTTTGAATCTAGCCATTTCTTTTATATTAATGAAAGAGTATGTGGGGGTAATTTAAATACAGATGTCTTTGGAAAACTGGTCTCTTTTTGTAGAGATTAGCCAACACTGGCATTCCAGTTATTTGCAGCTGCAGGGCTAAAAGAAAAAGAGATGGCAGGAATATGGACAGCAGATGGGAACCAACTCACCTCCCCAGTTCCTTCTTAAGAAGCACTTGCTTTTTGTAGCCAACTCAACTATGTTCTCTACGAGGAAGGGCTCCCAGTAAATGTAGGCACAAGTTTCAGTCACTTTATACAATGACTTCCTTTCCCACTCCCCCAAGTTGACCTTGAAGCACCCCCATGCTCCATGCTCCTCACTCCCAGGATGTTAGCCCTAGACAGTACCTGATTCCTGCTGTGCTGTCATAATGGAATTTGGGATCGCACACTTCCTCTTCCTCCATACAGGAAACAGGTGAGGTAGGCAGAGAGAGTCCAGAATCCTCCTCCATGCTCAAAGTCTCTGATATGGGAAGAACAATATAGTCTTTGCCATCCTGAAACAATAAACATAATATATGACTGTTATGGCTTCAGTCCTTCAAAAAAATTATTTTTGTAACAGAGGGGGCTTCTTGGGTATGGGAGATGCTGCTGTTAGGATTGCCAGAGAAATTTTTAAGATATTAAATGTAGCTTGTCAAAATCAGGAGTCCAGAAAGGACTGTGAAAGAATACTAAAGAGCTTATAAGGCCAAGATGTGAAGAGTAAGAGAAAGAGAGAGAGAGAGAGAGAGAGAGAGAGAGAGAGAGAGAGAGAGAGAGAGAGCAGAGGTTTCAAGAGCTTACTAGCATGTGGCTGCAGCCACAATAATGATTTGAATCTGGTTATTGCATATGGTCCCCTGAGCAGAGAGCCAGGTTTGATCAAGCACAAAGCCAGGAGTGGCCCTTGAGCACTGTTTATGTGATTGCCTCCCACACACCCCACTATCCCCCTTGCAAAAAAAAAAAAAAATGAGATGAGTAAGGGCAGCGGCAGGGGCTTCAGAGATCTGTACTGCAAACAATAAACACGGAGCAGGATGTGCTCCTGGATGCAGCAAAAGACACACAAAGCTGAGAAATCATTTCTTCACAAAGCCTATCTGAGCTGCTGAGCCAGGTCTTTTAAATGGCACTTCATCCAATTTTAGCTGCTACAATTCCAGCAGTGGAAAAACTGATGACAGTCTACAGGAATAAGCAATAAATGTGTAGGAAAATGGGTCTTCCAAGAAAAGGTTGCACAATTTGAACATTATATCAACATAACAAAGAAAAATCAAGAGCAACAAGACACCTTAAGTGTTTGAGATAAAACAGATTCAACCTTGTCCTCAAACTATTCGAAAGACAGGCAGGAGGAGGAAAATGACTTTGGTTCACTGTAGTAAGAGACATTAATTGAGACTAAATAACTTGGTAATGGAACAGAGAGATAGTATTGTAGCAAGCTGTCCACCCAGGTTCAATCACTGGCACCCATATGATTCCTTGAATGTCCCAGAAATTTTCCCTGAGTGCAAAAACAAGACCACAGTATAGTGTGGTTCAATCAACAATAGGTTCATTTATTTATTATATAAGTAGGTAATGATGAACGCCAGAATTCTAAAATCCTCCAGTGGAAGTTAGAGTAAAAAATACTACCAAGAAAAAGGTTATCTGTTTTGCTTGTTTTTGTGTGCAAAATATATTTTAAAGTCCACCTATTGTGATATTATGGACATCAATCAGGTTCTTATATGTATACATACACATTGAAAGAGAAAAAATCTTACAAAAAAGAGATAGTTATGAGTTGAGAACTCCCTTATTATTAACTAGTGTCCCATGTTTGTAAAATGGTAGTTACAGCGTTTAGGAAAGGTGATACTGCTTAGATGTGGAAGAATACAGCTCCTGGTTCTTTGGCTGAGAGGATAGTAGCTAAGATAGCTGAGAGATGGTAGCTAAGAGGAGTATTGGGCACTTCAGTGTTCTTTGCAAAACATTTTGGATGCTCACAAACCTGCTGAGCATTAGCTTGTAAAAGATTTCCCAGATGTTCCACCAACTCTGAAAATGTTGGTCTCTGATTAGGCTCCCCATGCCAGCAGTCAAGCATAGTCTGGTACCTAGAGAAGCAAAAACTGGACATTAATGGTCTCTCCTGATTTGATGCTGAAAATAAGCATGAGTGAGCAAACACTTAAAGGAGGCTACATTTATTAGCCAAGATTCTAAGGGGGATACTTAGGTTAATAAAGCAGAGCACCCTGTACTGGGAGGATCAAGTATGCAGTGAAAACACTGTATGTAAATCAGTGTCAAATAAAAATGAATGGATTGGGTCTGGAAGAAAGTACAGTGGTTAGGACGCATGCCTAGAATGTAATCAACCAGGGTTTGATTCTTGGAAGCACATGGTCTCCTGAGCATCAATGAATGTAGCCTTGGAAGACCTTGGACACTGCTGGGGTGGGCCTGGTAATCCCTGGCATCAAAGGGCCCCGGCCGGCAGCACTGCAAACTAATCAAAGCTCACTAGAAAAAAATCACTGGTGGGGTCCACGGGCCTCTGTAGCAAAACTTGGGTGCTCCCCCCGTCCAAAAAATAGAGGGAGAACTGTAATAGATAACACACACTTGATTATCTATGAGGTTATCAGGCAGGGCTTCAAGGGAGACAAACATAAACTAGGTGCAAAGAATGTATCTATATCAAACACCCATTTAGACAAGGAGAACTTCTGTGAACAAAGAAAGAGAAAAAGAAACTTTAATCTTACATTTCTGGTGTAGTGTAATCAGGGGCCCTCATTCTTGTTCCTTCTTTCAATCTCCTACAAAAATCTTCATCAATCTTGACTCCAGGATAGGGAGAAGCTCCTAAAATAAAGCAGGAATGGAACATTATTTGGTGTGATTGTCTATTCTAGAAAGTCGTCTAGACCTTGACGCCTAAGCATCTTAATAACCTTTTTCCTTCCTTCCTTCCTTCCTTCCTTCCTTCCTTCCTTCCTTCCTTCCTTCCTTCCTTCCTTCCTTCCTTCCTTCTTTCCTTCCTTCCTTCCTTCTTCCTTCCTTCCTTCCTTCCTTCTTTCCTTTCTTCCTCCCTCTCTTTCTTTTCTTCCTTTATCACTCTTACTTTCTTTCTTCCAACTTTTACAATCCAGAACTTCCAATTTAGTTTTCCCCCAAATAAGTGCAAAATATAAGTCACAGTTAAATCATTGACTATTATTCTTTTTGGAATCTGGATGGAGGGGACAAAAGAAGTTACGTACCTAAGGAAAATATTTCCCAGAGCAAGACACCAAAAGACCACACATCACTCTGAATTGTGTACACTCTGTCAAAAATGGTTTCTGGAGCCATCCATTTCAGAGGCAAACGAGCCTAAAATGATATAAAGCAAGAACTCATAATTCAACTTATCAACTATTAGAAGAAAGAACTTCATTTTCTCCTAAGCACAAAGTCAGAAGCACCCTAAGAAGCTTGAATTCTGCTACTTTCTTGGTTGTTGAGTTCATCTTTGAAACTTACATCTCCTTTTCTGACATAATCTGGATCTTTATAAATATCCCGGGCCAAGCCAAAGTCACAGATTTTAACCACATTCTTCTCTGACAAGAGGATATTTCGTGCTGCCAGGTCCCTGTGGATACACTGCAAAAAGAATCAAGGGAGCATTAGGTCTCAACACAGCTGATCACTTCTACATCTGTTATGACCTCATACTTAAAAAAAAATTCTATCAGAAAACCAAACTGATGAACAAGGAGTTGGCTAATATCTTTTATCAACATTTCAGGGGGAAATGTCTGTGAATTGCCTTGAGATACACAGCTGTTTATTCCATAAACAACATCCGATTTTAGAGTTAAATAATCAAGTTGTGGTATGATAATGTAGTTATAAATAAAATTCTCTTTAGATACAATTAGGAATGTGTTTCTGGTCACATCAACACATTCCTTTTACCTAGCACCATACCTAGCTAAGCTGCCATTTTTATTTTTCCGGTCACACCCGACAACACTCAGAGGTTACTCTGTACTCAGAAATCGCTCCTGGCAGGCACAGGGTACCATATGGGATGCTGGGACTTGAATCACCATCCGTCCTGGATCAGCTATGTGCAAAGCAAACACTCTACCGCTATACTATCTCTCCAGTCATAGGATGCTTTTTTAAGGATGCCCCAGAATGTTTTTATTTTGAATGAATGCTTGAAAACCAGAAACTAGGGCTCTCATTGGTGTTCTCATTGGATCTCTGTTCACAGATCATAGGATGGATAATAAATTCCTCCCCGAAAAATCCATTCTGTGGCCTAAATGTTGGATAATCATCAAGATCTATTAAAACAATAATCATTATCTTACTGGTCAAGTTGACTCTTTGGTATACTTAAAACATCTGAATTCAAGCCCAGAGCAATAATAGAGTGAATGAGGTGTTTGCCTTGTTCACAGTCAACCTGGGTTCAGTTCCCAAACACTGTATGATCTCCAAGCTAGCCAGGCGTGATCCTTAAGTACAGAGTCAGGAGTAAACGCTGAACACTGCTGTGTATGATTGTAAAACAAATAAATAAAAATATAAATTCTCCTTGGCTTTTTGTTATGCTTTTCCACTCTTTCATTTCTCATCCCTCTATCTATATTTTTTAAATTCATAAGAACTTCCTACTACCAAGAAACTTGAGGTCCACCTGGTAGATTAGGGCAAAGTAAAAAACACTTGGAAATAAATACAGAGTGAAAATAATTAAGTCACTATTTGGGGTAAAGGAGTGAGTCGCCCAGTTCTGAATCCCTGCACCTCCTATTTTGTGGTATTTTCTTTTCCATTTCATGGCACTTTCTTTTTCCATCATAGAGGCATACTTGAAAGCATATGGACAGCATTAAAGACCAAGGTGAGATTCTTGGAACAACAGGTCATCTATCCTACTTAGTCTCCAACCAAAAAGCTTCTCTTTTCAATCCAACAACCAGAAAAGTCCTGGTAGATGCAGAGCTTTCCTCCACCATCCTACTTCCCTGCACAATAACCAACAGAAACCTAAAATGAATAGTAGGTTCTGTCTTAACGAATAACAATAACAAAATAAATCATTCTAAGAATACCAATGGGTGCTTCTCTCTATTCTAAGTAAATCTCTAAAATATTCTAGTTCTGTCTCTTCCACTGACGAATAAAAGCCAAGAACTTCCCTATAGAAACATCTGTGCTTCTGAGGCTCTGGGAAAGGCTTGAAATGACAAAAAAATTGGGTTAAGAATTGTGTCCTAATTCAGAAAAACAGAATCAAAATTTTCTTCTTCCAGTAGGCTGCAACACATGCAGTATATCAACTGATCATTTCCCCTGGAACTGAGTTTGAATTTTTCTTGCTTCTTGTGAAACCAATCATGTTTTTCTTTCCAGAGAGGTGATGCTGTTGTGTTTTGCACCTTGGGAATATTTGTAACTTGTCACGTCCCACTTCAGCCTTTGTTTAGCTCACTTTTCTAATTTTAGCCTTTTAATCGCTCTCATCTGAGGCCTATCCTTCCTGGTTTCTAATTATATTTCCAACAAATACTTTTTGATGGATGGGAATGAATGTAAAATAAATTAAAAATAGACTCTCACACCAAGGTATCTGCACATTTCAGTGCCTTACCTCTTCCAGGGTCATTGCTCAAATGTCAGAACTTTCCTGGTCCACTTTGTTTGAAATGGAGGTACACAAACACAGACGTATATGCATGCACAAACATACTACCACTGTATATTCTATAACCCTTTCCTGCTTATTGTTCCCACATCATTTACTCCCATCTGATTTAACCATGTATTTATGTTGTTGCCTTTCTTTTCTTTTTGTCCCATTCGCAAGCATGTAAACTTCATAAAGGTGATTAGGTCTGCCTGTTCAGTTAAGTCTCCTCAGTGTCTAGGAAAATGCCTGCCACTACCAGAAACTTCATAATACATTGAATAGTTTCTTAAAATTCTTACACATACTTCATTAGAAGAAATGGGATTTCCCAATACAGCTTTTTGATAAGTTGTGAATAAATTGTAAGTCCTAAACAAACACCAATGGCTGGTACAATTCATGTGATCTCTTCTACATCTGCGATCTCTTCATCTCTCTGCTTCCTACTGAACCATCTTACCTTCCTGGATGCCAAAAATTCCATGCCCTTAGCCACTTGGAAGCTGTAACAGATGAGATGCTCCAGGGTCAGGAAGTTCTTGTAGAGATCTTCAGAAACTGTCATAAGATACAGGAGGCCAGACATCAGAATTTCTATCCACTAGTGTTATTTGTTTCTAAGTTCATTAATGATTAATTTGAATACTTAATAGTTAAATTTAAAGGAATAGAAGCCGGGGCCAGAGCAGTGGCACAAGTGATAGGGCATTTGCCTTGCACGCGCTAACCTAGGTTGGACTGCAATTCGATCCCCTGGAGTCCCATAGGGTCCCCCAAATCAGGAGTGATTTCTGAGTGCATAGCCAGGAGTAATTCCTGAGTATCACTGGGTATGGCCCCAAAACAAAAAAAAAGTATTACTCATTTTCACCCTACAGCAAAGATGTTAGATTTTTTATTTTTGCCAAGTAGAACCAGCCAATCCAGAGGCAAAAACGAGCACAGATAATGGGAAGCGAAAAAAGATATTTCCAACAAATTTCCATTTTAAATATTTGAGTTTTTGTTTGGCTTTTTTCCTTTCAAATGTACCCAGAGGAATAAACAATAGTTTCATGTCAAGAACTCTAAAAATAAAACAATATTCAAGGTCACTGGATCTTTTCTCTCCAGGCTTTGTCCTGGGACAGAGGCCAAAGATCAAACTATAATCTATAACGGATAAGTAAAGTTACAAGAAATACATTTTCACTTTCTGGCTGAGAAAGTGCGGTAAACACATTTAATCTGTCCTATTAGGATGATACTTTTTCCTCCGGTGATATGAATGCAAGAAGATAGGAACAAAAGAGAAAGACAGATTTATGTAATTTGGTGGTACTGTATTAACGCATTAATGGGTGTTTCAACATGATCTCTCTTTCTTTTTTTTTTCTTTTGGTTTATGGGTCACACCCAATAGCACTCAGGTATTACTCCTGGCTCTGCACTCAAAATTCGTTTCTGGCAGGCACAGAGAACCATAGGGAATGCTGGGATTCAAACCACCGCTGTCCAGAATCCGCACCATGCGAGGCTAAAGCCCTATAACTGTGTTATCTCTCTGGCCCTCAATATAATCTCTTAATTTTGGTTAGACAAGACATGGATCCTTTCCTGGATAAACACACTCATAAGTGAAAACTCAGTGTGACAATAAACCTTGTCAAAAGACTATGAGACTTTTTCCTCAATACTACTCTTTCTATACTTAAGGCGAAAGGATCCTCAGTAAATAGTGAAGCCCCAGCATTTTCCAAATGAAGAAATAGGACAAAATTCCAGGTCAGCCTTCTTTCAATAGCAGCTTATTCCCTCGGTGTCTAGAATTTCCTCTTCACTGGCCACCATTTTACGAGCAACAAGGAAAAGGCATTAAGAGTGAGTGAGTTACTGGAGGTCTAGATAACCTCATAGCACTTTTCTAGACAAGATTCCAATCTCACACTGCTGGCTTGACTTCTCGGGTAAAGTTCTTTCTCAAGCATGTCAAAGGAAACAGAAGCAAGTTCCTTTCTCTATTTCCTAATGGAATTAGGTGTCCTGAAACTCTCCCTCTCACTCCATGGAGCAGACTTTTCTCCTTTGGAAGAATCAGAGATAAATATATCTTGAAGCTGACTCTTGACTAAGAGTACAGCTTTACTTGTAAAAAGTTCTAAAATATCACTGGAAGCATAACTGAATAAATAAAAAAATGGCTTTACCAACACTCTCTGAAGAAGTAAGGCTTACTTGATAAGTAATTTAAGAGACTAGACATAGCAAATGACTCTTGAGCTACCTTGGAGAAATTTGGGAATAATTAACTCAAAGACTTCTATTGTGGCTAAACAATAGAGAGGCTAATAGGGAGGCGAACCATACTACAAAGCACTGAAACATAGTACTGAGTTTTTTCTGTTAACAAAAATTATCTAATATTCTAAGAGGATTGATTGAATTGTGACCAACAGCTGAACCATCAATAGGGTGGATATCAAATTTTCTCAAATATACATACTTTGCCTCACAACATAGGCCACAGCCTAATTATTGTACACTTCACTTTGGGGGACCTGCATGGTAGCAGAGTAGAAATTTAGGTATTGGTATAATAGATTGTACTGAACTTTTTTTCTTTTCTTTTTTTTTTGTTTGTTTATTCCTGGGTCACTCTCGGTGGCTCTCAGGGTTTACTCCTGGCGTGCACTCAGAAATTACTCCTGGCAGGCTTGGGGAACAATATGGGATGCTGGGGATCAAACCCAGGTAGGCTGTGTGCAAGGCAAATGCCATACTCACTGTGTTATCACTCTGGCCCTGAACTTCTTTCATAACAAAATTCCTCATAACCCCGTCACCTTGTCTATATCTACAACAGAAAGGTATGGAAGGACCAATGGGACATACCTTCTTCTTCCTCCACATCACTGAGGGATTTCTCTTCAACAAATCCTGAGCTGGCTGAGCTCTGACTGCTAGTGATACTGTCCAAGCGACGTTTAGGGTCCATAGTGATTTCCCCAACATATTCTTTCCCTTGACGGAATCGTGCCCCTTTGCTCTACAAAGAAGAAGCATATAAACAAAATCCTTAAATACAGCAGATTTCTGAAATATTATAAACTATGGAAACACATGTGGCCATACAAAACAAAAACAAAAAGAACAGCAATGTCAGAATCATAAAGTCTAAGAGTAGAAAATTTTGACAGGTGTTCTGTGTATTGGATTTTCTTCCACAAAAACCTAACTCTTTTATTTGGAAGGGGGCACCTGGTGGTGCTCAAGGGTTATTCCTAGCTCTGCACTCAGAAATCACTCCTGGCAGGCTCAGGGGAATATATGGGATGCTGGGAATCAAACCTGGGTCCGTCCTGAATCAGCTGTGTGCAAGGCAAATGCTCTATTGCTGTTCGAGTTTTTTGGGCCTAACCCAGCAGTGCACAGGGCTGATTCCTAACTCTGTGCTCAGCAATCACTTCTGGAGATGATTTTCGTTCAATTCTGGGGACAGAACTGAGTTGACTGCATACAAGAAAACTACCTTAATCCTTGCAAATATATCTCCAGACCCCCATAGCTCCTTTCTTAAAGAGCTAAGTATCTGTTTCAACTTTCACCTTAAACACACTTTCAATATGAGTGTCCTGGTTACACAGTTATTCTATTTCAATGGGGTTATATACAGCTTTAGAGAGAAATAATAATCCAGCACTATCTTCCCTTTCTCAACTGTCCTTTCCTGAATCATGTCAACTTTCTGCCCTTTTTTGGTGACATCTACCATAGACCAATAGTCATAAAAATAAAAAAGAGAAGTCAAAAGTCAAAAGATAATGTACAAAAATTCCTCACAAGCTCTTCACAGAATTTTAATTAAAAGCAAGTTATACCACATTAAGTTGTCCTCCATTTATAGTGTGTTCAGACAAACCTTGTATGGGATGAATTCGTTTCTCTTGCTCCTTAAGTAGGTAGATAGGTTTCCAAACTTGCAGAATTCTACAATCACCATGAGAGGCCCTGTGGACCACATGGCATGTTAAAGAAGGAAAACAGTATTTCCACTCCTGTAATCTATTTCCTATATGAACAAATCTACGAGTCTAAGAAAACATCATGTAAAAGGTACAACCTATTACTGGGGACAGCATCTCAGAAATGTACACATCCCTATCCGCTTAGATAACTTCCCTATTGCCAAAGGATACAAATCTTCATTTCAGAAGAAAATCCACACTCTTGTTCTTCAACATTGTCAATTAAGATGACTAGGGGCCCCGGGAGATAGCATGGAGGTAAGGCGTTTGCCTTTCATGCAAAAGGTCATCGGTTCGAATCCCGGTGCCCCATATGGTCCCCCGTGCCTGCCAGGAGCAATTTCTGAGCATGGAGCCAGGAGTAACCCCTGAGCACTGCCAGGTGTGACCCAAAAACCAAAAAAAAAAAAAAAAAAAAAGATGACTACAGTTTAGGGGGAAATATTCCTAAGAGCCTTTATTTGGGCATGCAAGTTGGGTTTCCATTCTGAACTTCTATTTTGCACAAGTAACAAACTATTATCATGAAATTCTAAGAGAAATTGATTCAATTCACAGGAAATTCCTAGAGAATTTATAATGCCCATTTAACCTCCATAAAATATATTTAAATCCAGGAATGAAATGTATTTAGATCCAGCAGTAGATCACAGCATCTTGGCTTATCAAAATCATGGTAACTGTGTAGTTTTCTTTCTAATATCTGCAGGGAGCCATGTGCCAAAATCAGGCAACAGAAACTTGCCTAAAGTTCACTGCTACTCACCTCCTGGTTTGGTACAGGCACCAAGAAGATTAACCACATTGAGATGATGACCAATATGAATGAGGATCTTGAGTTCAGACATGAGGGCTCGGTGCTCACTATGTGTTGCTCCTTCTACAAATACAGGGCAGAGAAGGGAATCAAATGCAGGACTTACATTAGGAGAACTGCACACATCTGCAATATTGCCTCCAAGGAGAAGACTACTGTATCCCAAGTTACACTATGCATGTTATATGCACAACTAGCCATGTTACATAAGGTGCATTTCTATCGAAGTCAAGTGTAAATTGTAATTTTTAATTCTAAATCAAATCTTACTGTAAGTACATCGAGATTGGCTGCTTTTTAATGGAGTCCATTGTGAAGTCTTTTTCAAAGTGAAAACTACATCTACAGATGGAATTAAGCCCAGATTTTCTTCTTTGACAAAACTGAATTTTCATAGATCAGGTTTACTATGATTCTTAAGATTTAATTACTTCAATGCTTTGTCATAAAGAAGTAAAACCATGTATTAAATGTCCTCATAGGTTAGGGGCTATGCTAGAGTTCCAAAACAATCTTGAGCAGGAAATTTATCAGGAGCCAGCTGGCAAGGTTAATTGGCACATGAGGTTGATCGGGATGAAACTCTTAGTTTTTAAACTTGTCTAGACTGGGACAGCTCCCAAACATCACTCATACCATAGACCCTAATGAACCTCAAGTGTATGTACCTGCTTAGACAATAAGGAGAGGAAAAATAAGGGGGATGACTTAAAAATGCACAAGGTCCATTGGCAAGGGGTAAGGAACATTTCCATCAATGAAAGCACATTACAGTTGCAGTAGAGTTTTTAAAACATCATCCCAATGAAAATGGCAACACCTTATTGCTATTTGAACTAACGCATTATAAAACTTTTCATATTTAAAACTTCACTCATAATTTTTGTTTCTAACTACTATTATTTTTCATCTTATATTCTATATGTGCAAAACTTTAATCAAATGGCTTTCTGTGTTTCTAGAAGGCCTATAATTTCCTACTTAAAGCCTATAATCTATTAATAATCTATTATTACTATATTATAATCATACAATACATTATATTACATATTAATGTAATGTAGTTATATATAATATAATAATATTATAAAATATTATAATTATCCTCCATAATCTATTAAGAAACAAGTTGGATATAACCAAGGTATTGTCCTCTAACCAGGCACTAAGTACTAATATACAAGCTACGTCCCGTGTTAGGACTCCAAGGCAAAATAAGAATCTTGCAATAGGGGGTGTGTGAAGGAATGGAAGGAGTGTAATGTGATATAAGCTATTCCCAACTTTGCTTGCCAGTTAGTACTCCTAGTATTAGGCTATTAAAGAGAAGCTTCTCCTATTTGCAGCTTATAAGCATCTGAGTTTATCTAATCTTATAAATTGATACAAGCTTTATATCTTGCTTAAAGACTGGATGAAACAGATAGATATATCATCATAGAATTTTCCTTTTACCTTTCAACATTTTGACAGCCACTGTCTTGCAAGTTGCTGTCTTGTCAATTCCAAACGCATCTGCTTCAATCACTTGGCCAAAGGCACCACGGCCAAGAGGTTTACCTAATCAACAATGACAACAAAACAAATTTAAATTTAAATCTATTATACGGGCATGACACTTGGGAGATTCAAATTATATTGGGTGACCTCACATCCCATTTTAATATGGATAGATAGTTGACTGGAAGCAGGTAATTTCTCTGATATAATTACTTAACACCTTGCTTTGTAGGCCTGAAGACTGTTCAATGCAGGCAGCTCAAATTTGATCCCTAACACTTCATGGTCCCCCAAGCACTGTTGGGAGTGAGCCTGAGCACTACCAGATGTGGTTCTAGAAAAAAAAAAAAAACACAAGACTAAAAAATATCCCCTTTCACTCTCCTGATGCTTTGCATTGAATGATTATACAGAAACCCTACTTCTAAGTGACTGAATGGATGAAGTGAAACTTTGAATAGAATAGCTTTCTTCATTGTCCTAAAGGAGGAGAGATGGCCTAGTAAATTCACAATCCCTTGTAAACATACCTAGTTTCAGTCGGTCCCTAGGAAACTCCCACTTGCTGGCATCATAGGGGAGGCGTTCACAACGCTCATCCAAGGGGAGCTCATCTGGATCCATGACAATGGATAAGTAGCCTGTCTTCAGTTCTCCTCCATTAGCCTGGAAAACATTATTCCTTCAAGTTACACATATGCTGTTGCTTGGTTGTTGTTTATGTGTTTATTATTATTGTTTTTCGAAGCCTCATTCCTGGGATCTTGTTTTCTAAAACAACTCATGGTGTTTGAGAATAGTCCTATTATAATCCTGCCTCTAGTGTGCTCTATTCCCTCAAATGAACTTGAATGAAGGTTTTAAATCTTAATTACACTAGACCAAGCCCTTTTCTCCTCTAGTAGCTTCTGTCAATTAAAACTCAGTAGTTCAGGCAAAAGAAAGTGGGCAAGAATGTTATTGTATTGAAATAAAATTGTGCCCACTGAGCCAACAACAATGGGGAGAAACGACTCAAAGAATCGCAGTCAGCTTTCATTAATCATGAAAACCAATGTGCATGAGACAGAAGGAAAATATTCTCATTACCCGTTTAACAGTCCGAAGAACGATGACAAGAAGGAGCCAGAAGAACATGGCAATCACTGCTGTACCCACTAGAATGATGACTTCCAAATTTGTCTTTTCCTGAGCACCTGAATTGACATAATAGAATGATCATCCACTGTTAAAAATCACAGCTTCTGCTATAAGATATCATATGAGGCAAGAGCTTCCACTTATCAACAAGGCAATAATACTCCAAAAATTGAATGAAATCTGTACTCTTAACATGGGCAATTTAAGGTTTTCAAATTGATGCCCATGAAAACTACAATGAAAATTTAAAGTCATTAGGGATAATGACTTGGGGCTGGAGGGCAGAAGGTAGAGAACCTATTTTGCATATAGCAGACTCTTTTTATGTCCTTGGAACCACACAAATGGTTCCCCAAGCACTATACAGGAGAAAGTCCTAAACACAGAGTCTGAAGTACACTCTGAGCACTGATGAGTGTAGCCTCAAAATGCACTTTTAGTTAGATATAGATGGAACAATAGATGATAGACAGATTGATAGAAATAGATGGAGTGATAGATAGAGAAGATAGATTTTTTAAAAGAAAATGTTTGAAGGAAGAGCAATGTTTGATCAAAAACAGATCATGTTCTATGGAAAAGGAGAGAATTTACTGGCAAGAGATGTTTGATATAAAGCTTGGAAAAATCATTTAAGAAATCAACATGGGAGAGAGGAGCTATAGTACTGTGAGTAGGTCATTTGTCTTGCATACAGCTGTCCTGAGCTCAATCCCCAGTACTCCATATAGTCCACCAAGTCATCCAGGAGTGACTCTTGAAGTAAGACCAGAGCACTTCTGAGTGTAAGAAGGAAGGGAGGGAGAGAGAGAAAGAAGGAAAGGAAAAAAGAAAGAGAGAAGAAAGGAAGGAAGGAAGGAAGGAAGGAAGGAAGGAAGGAAGGAAGGAAGGAAGGAAGGAAGGAAGGAAGGAAGGAAGGAAGGAAGAGAGAGAGAAAGAAAGAAAAGAAAATGAAAGAAAGTTAAAGAGAAGAAAGAAAACAGAAAGGAGAAGAAAGGAAAGAATGAAGGAAGAAAGTATTCAGGCAGGGGTGGGGTTTCAGAGAAAAAGTACAATGGGGAGAGCATTTGCCTTGCATGCAGCCAACCCAAATTCAATCCATGGCACTCTATATGGTACCCTGACCATGTCCAGGAGTGATTCCTGGGTACAAAGCTAGGAATAAACCCTAAGTGTAGGTGTTCCGCCCTCATCCTCCAACCCCCAAAATAAGCAGGGATATAAATGTAGAGCTTTATCAGAAGTTTACTAGTTTAACTACTGAATATACGCTAATTAGCTGTTAATCCTTTTAACTATAATATCTTACTTCATCTTCTCAACAACCCTAGGTTTTTAGATGGAGAAAGATCCAGAAAGGTTGGACTAATTCATCAAGAGCACACAGCAAGTTACTGTAATGGTAGAGAGTTTTATCAGGGCTGTCTAATCCAGGCAGGTATTCTACTACTCTGCTCTTGTGTGGCAGAAGAGAAGTCAAGTCAGGCATATCCTTGATGGTCTAGTAGTTTGTTTAAAAGCATTATGAAAGAAAATAGAAGAGAAGAAAAAAAAGCAGAGGTTGGCAGGGATGCAGATGCTCATGAACTGCCAAAGAAGATTAAGAGTGATTAGTATAGAGGTGATAAAGAAGCAATTATCACTCAGGTACTCCCAATGACTGAGTGTAGTGTGAATCAAACCTGCTCATAGCAGTCTCAGAAAAGCTGAAAGATAAGTAACTGACAGTTGAGAGACAAGCATCAAGTATACTTGTAAATCTATTTTGTTTCTTTGGTATTCACTATTTATACACAGAGATTTAAAAATCCACCAAAAATTCCCTTGTACATATAAATTGGTGTGTGCATGTTCTCGTATTGACATTTGGGAACCAGGCAAAACTATAAAAATATTTACCCATCTCTCTTAACCTTCATTTCAAGTGAAATGTAAACAGAACCTCTGTACAATGGACTAGAAACCAGCTATAAATGGCCAATGTAGGCAAGACTGAAGTTGAAGTGTCTCTGGGAGGTGGCTAAACCATAAAGCACTTTGGAAAAAGCAAAAGCATGTTGCTTGAAATCATTATTTCAGGCACTTGAAATCTTTATTTGCATGTGCAGTCTACGAAATGGTAATAAGTCTACAGATCTGAAAACTTGTCAAGGCATTGATATGCAACCCATGACAATACAGACAAGATGAAAAAGACAGATTTGAAGAACCTGAAACTACACTGTGAGAGGCAATTTAGGATGAGTTTAGAGCAATCTACCACCTACTCCATCACCCTTATTTTTCCCTTGCATGTCATTGTTTTTACCTACATAATAGAACTTCATTATTCATTATTCTTCATTATTCATTATAACTTCATTATACTGGTGTTTTTTATATTTTTCAAGATACTGGCAACCACGTCAGAAAATAAAATATTCTGTCTCAATTACCTTTCCCCACTGAGAAAATGCCTCCTTCAGACCTATACAAGTTTCCTTTCCCATTTTAAGTGAGAACCTCCCATTTATCCATGTAAAAGAAACCCAAGTGTCTGTTTCACAAATAAATCCTAATTATCTTTAGTGCAATGAAAACTGAGTTCATCAGGGAGGGAGAGAGGGAAAACTGGGGACATTGGTGGCAGAAAAAGCGCACTGGTGAAGGCTGTTGTACATTGTACAAGTGTAACTCAATCATGAACAACTTTATCAGTGGAAAAAATAACTGTATTATTAACAACCTTGTAACCACAGTGTTTAAATAAAAAATAATTAAAATAAAGAAAACTGTGAGTCTTTGAATCTGTCTCCAGGGCATTGATTTCACAATGAGAGAGGAATTCTAATAGTTTTCCAAGCAAACATAGAAGCAATATTTTCATAAAAAGTTAACTATCATTCAAATGAATAACCCGAGAAAGGAGATAATTTAGTCAGACTGCCAAGATCACTCTAAAATGAAAACAGGAGAGACAGTAAATGTGATGCAAGCAGAACTCATAAAACTTCAATTGTGCTTTCAGGTTAATATATATATATATATTAATTTTTATAAAACCACCTATAACCCAACCAAGGTATATGAGCATATTTAAGATATATACTATTTTTCAAAGATTGCCCTGATGAATCGCCACTGACCTTCTATTATGAAAAAGGCCTCCACTTTTGCACACCCAAGAACACTGCATGCCTGACAGGTGTAGAGACCTTCATCCTCCTTCCTCACACGGCGGATAGTCAGATTCCGGTTGCCATCTTTCAGTACTATGCCTAAGAAAGGAGAGAAATGATTATTATTACTTATGATGTGGTCTGGTAGAGTTTTTTAGAAACAAATTTTAACTATAACTGCTGCCTTTAGAAAGGTCAGAAAGATAATACAACAGGTAAGGCGCCTGCCTTTCATGTAGCCAACCTGGTTCAATCCACAGTACCACATATGGATTTCCAGGCACAGTCAGGAGTGTTTCCTAGGCACTCCTGAGTATGATTACAAAGCCAAATTTTAAATTAATTAGTTAATCCTTCCCTTTATCTTGGGTTATTATCTAACTACAATATCATTGAGGGGTGCTTCTTTATACCCTTCTGGGGCATAATGGGCATAAGGATCCCATAAGACTCTAAAACTTTTGACTTATTAATTCTATGAAAAGAGCCAGATCATGAACACAAATATTGTTTTATTTTTTTCCACTTAAAACAAAACATGAATAGGACTTTTCAGTTAAATATCTCAGGAAATTTCTACAACCAAAATATGACAAATGTTCTGCCCACCTGAGTCTTCCACAAGGGTTTCATTATCTTTAAACCATGTAATCTGTGGAGAAGGATTCCCAGATGCTGTGCAGGAGACTTCAATGGTTTCGCCAATGCTTGTTGTCTGATTCTCTAGATTTCCCGTGATCATGGGTGCCATGCGTTCTGTGCACACACACATACACAAAAAACAATTTATGAAACTTTTAATCCCAACTTTTAAAGTGGCATTAGTAAAAGGTTATTTTGTCAAAACTTACTAGAACTTTCAATTTACTAAACTAAAAATTCACAGTTTGATAATATTTCAGTTAAGTAAAGCCAAATGAAATATATGAGCCAGATAAGATAGATTCCTGTATCTCTTGAACAATTACATGAGTGATTCAAGCTAGTGGCAACATCACAAAAATCAAGATGTTCACATTTATGGATTTTTCCTCTAATCAGAAACAGCTCCTGTCATTAAAGTTTAGGCCAGTGACACTCCCTAGAATACTGCTATGTGCAAAACTTCAGTATAATTTAACCAACAAAAGAAAATTTTGTACTTATTTAGCTCTTAGAGCACTTGAGAGTCAGAAAGAAAGTGTTATTTTTATTATGGAGATGTAATTTATGTGATTTAGGGGGTTAAACAAATTGTCTAAGTCCCTTTAACTAAATAGGTAAAAAAAAATCATAAAACAAGGAGAACGTAGAAGACCAGGTACATACTTTTTCTATTAAAACAAATGCAGAACAACAATCTCCTAAAGAAAGTCATAAATTTAAAGACATAGAAGCCAGCTGACATCTAATCAAATATACAGCATAGTTTCAGTATTACCCTCTTCCTATAAAGTGCTGTACAATGATCTCATCCAAATCAAGCGACTATCAAAATGAAACCTGCTGAAAAGATCCATTTCAACATTAAACAAAACAGGATTAGCTCAATGGTGAACCTCAATGGTGTTT
This sequence comes from Crocidura indochinensis, assembly GCA_004027635.1. Taxonomy (NCBI): domain Eukaryota; kingdom Metazoa; phylum Chordata; class Mammalia; order Eulipotyphla; family Soricidae; genus Crocidura; species Crocidura indochinensis. Next base: position 34,095 of record PVKC010001072.1, read on the forward strand.
TAAGCAAACGAACTGGATTCTAGTTAGTCCATTTCTAAGGATGAATTTTGGAAAACAGTTTAGAACTCCTTTGTGCAGGTAACCAGTTCATGATAAGCACATAATTCCTAAGCATGAAAAATAGCTCTTTCTGTATTCTTATACTGGTTTCAAACCAGATCAGCTACTAAGATGAAGAATAAAACATGTTCAGATCCATGGTGTTATTTGAGGGAACCTAGGGATTATTTCACCCCAAAATTTTATTATTTTGATACCTGAGTTTTAACTTCCGCAAACACTAACCTAGTGTCTACCTGACAAGAACTCTTAAAACACACTAAGATTTTGAAGAATATATTCCTTTAATGCTTTGATATAGAGATTAGTTTACTGGAGCAAATGAAGAGAAACACATATAACAGCAATAACAACAACAATAACAACAGAAAACAGAGAATATCTAGAGTCCTTAGGAACTGGAGATGAACACTAAACAATTAAAAGATAGAGGAATAGAGCTCAGACAGAAGCTAACCTCTTTGCCTGATTTCCCAAGAAAAGGACCCTTGTCTGTACAGCTTTTGCATCTGGTACAAGGATAGATGAGTGATAGCACACTAAGATAATCATATCTTTGTCTCTGAACTATAGCTGGACAACATTAATCCGGAGAAACAGTTATTCACTATAGTACCCCATCCATGGGTTCTTAGGTCATTAAAAAAAAAAACAAAACAACAGGTTTACATTTTCCATCCTGCAGCTACCTTATTAATCACCTACTATGTGCTATCATATTTTATGGTGGGAGTTTAGCAAGGCATAAGACAAAAACCAATTCCTGTCCTCATGGACACAGAGATCTTACTGTGTTCTCATTACCCAGTGGTAATCTGTACTGTCCTGGCTACCATGCACCACCATGAACTGCTGGCAGCCTCCTAGCTCAGAGATATTCCACAGACATGTATATATTAAAGCAGAAATTCCTCCAACTCAGACTAATTCCTTAAAATTACTAGTGAATTATTCCAACATGAGGGTTAAAAAGAACTGCTTTATTTCTTCTTAATACATCGCTTGATGTATTAAACCAGTTCTTTAAACCATTACTTGTTTCATTTGCCTCAGGAGTTTTCTCTGAATAAGATAAGCATACACCAGTTCACTTCATAAGCCCCTAGATTACAGTAATCTCCCTGCATATCTGAAAATATTGCATTAAAGGCATTCCAACTGTGTCTGCATGAGTTACCTCCCTACCTAGAACTGTGAGCTGTGTGATCGCACAGTGTCTTTTCTTGGTCTTTTTGTCCTGAGCAAAGCAGACATAGTTTCCTTGATCTTGCAGTGACGTATTCTGGAACTCCATGATCAAAATGTCATTTGTGCTATTGGAGAAGAGCGTGGCATTCATTTTCCAATGAGCATTCAAGTTCTTGCAGATGGGTGTGGGCAATTCTCCTGAATAAACAGGAACCTGCGGACCTAGCTTATACCACATGAGATGCTCAAACGTAGTTCTGTCCACTGTGCACCACAAAGACATGCTCTCCTGTTCAGTTGGCTGGGTGTCAGGTTGCAAAGTGATTTCTGGGCCCCCTAAGATATAAAACTCATGGTTAGCAGATGTGAGATACCAGCAATCTCAACCAAACTGAATTATACACATCCCCAAATCAATTTTTCTACCAAAGTGTGATTTAGTAATTTTCAAATTTTCAAATTTCCACATGGCTTCTAATCATGATTTTTACAGTTAAAGTAAACCTCAAAATATCCAATGCAGGTAATTGCCACACTGAATTTTAAAATGGGTTCTTCATTAACCCATAACACTCAATTACATGAAGGTTATATTTTTTTCACAGTGAATTATCCCTGGCCAAAATATTTTTTCTAATCCAGGCTGCTAAAACACAGGCCTAAAATCAGGATGAGTAGATACAGTTAGCAGCATGGGGAGGGCATGCTCCTATGTCATTACAACTGTCTCCTGAGAAGCCAACTTTGCCAACTGTTGGGAACCAAGTCCAACCATAATGACTACAGCCCAATGAAATGGACACATAACAGAGACATAAGTTTGAGGTGAGGTTGGTGGCTAAAAACATGTCTGAAACCATTCTTCTGTCACTGAAGTGAGAGGAATTGACTTCATCAAAATCCAGGTGCTAGCTGAGCATTTTCATATAGGAACAAAAGCCATCAATTACTGATTCAATTCTTCCTCCTCAACCCCACACCACCCTAGGAATGGCAAGAACTAAAAAGGAGCAAGCGACTCAACACCCAGTTGCCAAGGGATTCGGTCCACCCTTGAAAGAAATACTTACTGGTCACATGAAAAGAGATGACTCTTTCTCCACTGCCGGCTTTGTTGACAGCTTCACATTTGTACAGAGCAGACACATTTGCTGCCTGTATAACAAGGGTACTAACAGTCTGTGGGAAAAAAATAATCCAGGCTGTCAGCAATGGAGACTAGGTGGATGCCCACACACTAAGATGAATCTAGCACAGATGGTCCTCAACCACCACAATCTGTTTCCTCCACTCACACTAATGCATGAACCACTCTCAAAACCATACCATATAATCACGCTGACCACTCTCAAATTCATGTCATGGTAATAAATATAATACATGTGTTGTTCACATATTATATAAAATGAACTCTAGAAATCAAGCAAGAATTGCTGTGCTTTGATGTGTTATCATTTACCTTTCCTCATTTTCCTGTTTCTGACATGAGAATTATGTTACAATGTACAGATTTAGTGGAATGGGTGTTTCAATTTTCTCTAATAAGTCAACACTAGGTTGTATTTTCAATCATTTAATTTATTAGCAATTTGCCTTCCTTTTATTTTTGGTTTTTGGGTCACACCCAGGGGTACTCAGGAGTTACACCTGACTCTATGCTCAGAAACTGCTCCTGGCAGGCTCAGGGGACCATATGGGGCACCGGGATTCGAACCACTGTCAAATGTAAGACAAACGCCTTACCTCCATGCTATCTCTCTGTCCCCAGCAAGCAATTTGCCTTTCAATATATTTATTAGTTTCTATTACTCAATTATCACCGAGTCATGTTTTCAGTCCATCATTCTATGCTTCCATAAGAGAAATTCTCAAAAAAAAAAAAAAGAATTTTAAACTCACTTTGTTTTTTCCTTCAATTAGGGCAAATTGATTTTTGCTGACTTCAATTTTATTTCCTCCTTGAAAATCCTCAACATTTCTCCACACTTTGCAAGTATATGAGTTTGTTGTTTGGAGGCCTTGGCTATTATAAAAGAGAAAACAGATCATCTTATGATTTAATTTTTCTTTAATTCAAATATCAATATGGTCAGGAGTGAGACATAGAATATAATTCTTAGACTTAGTAATTCTCAATGTGCCCGATATATTATAACACTTGGCGTCAATTAAAAATAGTCCTCAACACTGGAGGAAAAGGTTGTAGGTAGATCCATTCAGGATACAGAAGGGAAACAGTTTTTCTGAGAATAAATCTCCATTCATAAATTGAATCAAGAAGACAATTCAAGTTAATTTAGCTCAAAGGAAAGCAAGGAAGCTAAGAAGCCATTTGGATTTTTTAATCTCTCCGGGACTGTGGCCTTTTGGTAGGAAATGGTCAGTATCTGAGGAAGAAACTAGTAGTGGCCATTTTCAAAACAACAACAGGAAGTGAACTGCTAAGGGTGGTAGTGGGTGGGTTGTTGTTGTTTTTCCTAAGGATGTCTGGACTTGTGTTAGAACCTGATAAGCTGGGACAAAGATTCCTAGGGCCACCACTAGGTCTAGGTCTCTCTCTTATTTCTCCCTCTTCCTCCTTCTCTCTCTTCCTTTCTCTCTCTCTTTCCTTCTCTCTCTCTCCTCCTTTCTTTCTCTCTCTTCCTTTCTCTCTTTCTTTCTCTCTCTCCTCCTTTCTTTCTCTCTTTCTCCCTCTCTTTCTCTCTCTCAATCTCTCTCTGTCTCTCATTAGCATTTTCTCTGAGATAAACTTTGTCACTGATAGAGATATGGGGTGGGAGACACAAAGCAATGGGAAGGAGGAAAAACTAAAGACGGGCCACACAAGCTAAGCAAAGAGACTGTACTTGGAGAAGTATCTAGAAAGTTATCTGCAGAGAGGACTAGTTAATTTTAAAGCACGGTATCCCAAGGACAGACATCTCCTCAAACAAGAACTAGAAAAAGAAAGAAAGAAAGAAAGAAAGAAAGAAAGAAAGAAAGAAAGAAAGAAAGAAAGAAAGAAAGAAAGGACTTAAATTAACTATTTACAAGGTAAAAATAGTACAAAAAGTATTCTACTTTAAATATAGAATCTGGAAATGAGAAATTAAAATATGAAAAATTATTTCTCAGCATCTATACATTTACCAAAATGCATATGCATTTATATTATGTTCATACAGATATATTTGTTGTATTCATATCAATTTATTAATACAATATTAATGATCAAAACAGTTAAGTAAATAAAATATTTAAACTTACTTTGAAATTTTCATAATTAAATAATTAATAATTATAATGTTGAAATTACATTATATGATTTCTATTTATATAGTTCTTGAAATCTATAGGCATCTATGTAATACTTATATAAACATATGTATATTATCTGAAAAAAAAGAACTAGAAATAGTAGGGTAAATTAAGAATATTTCTGGATGACAGCTACTTAGGAAGAGCCACATTGGCTTAGAAAGGGTTACATTATAAATAGATGTTTATGAAAAACTAAATGACAGGGAATGAGAAGCTGTGGTTTACTCACGTGGGTTTGTAGGTACATTCTTCCTCCAGTTGCCAATACCAATGGATGTATTGTGGGGGAGGAACAGCATAGACTGTGCACGTTAGTGTCTGGGTGGTACCATACTGGTAGGAGTCCACGGGAGATATCAGAGATTTCTCACCAATCTGGGGTGGGACTGGGAATGAGAAAACACCTTTTAAATTAGTCTCTAGCTTTTGGTTATTTTTTGTTTGTTTGTTTGTTTGGGGACCTTTTGCTCAGGGCTTACTCCTGGTCTGCACTCAGGGATTTCTCCTTGTGAAGTGGGATTTGGGGACAATATGGGTTTTCAGGGTTCACACCCATGTGTAAGGCAAATGCCATAACTGCTGTACTATATACTTCTTGTTCCTGGTCCATCAAAGCAAGAAAGGAAGAAAATGGTTGTTAATGACATCATCAAGGTGGTGAGACTTATGAACTCAGGTCTTTTCTTTCTAAGACTAGATATTCTTCAAAAAAGAAAATGATGTCTAGTCTGTTTAGAGATGTGTAGACATTCGTTGCTGGAGACTTGAACCTTTTGCTTCCTAAAGCTGATGGCCACAGGACAAAAGATATATAAATCCTCTCTTATTTGTTACAGAAACAACTTCTCTGTCTGTCATCCTTCAACATTTCGGAGCAATAAAGGAAGAAAATGGTTATAATGACATCATTAAAGAATTTATGACATGCCACTGTCCCAAGTCCTTCACATCCATTGATCCTCAGTATCAGATTGTTTTCCTTTTACACAGGAGCAAAAGGAATCATAGAAATATAAACGACCTTTTCAGAGCTCGTCCACTACTTCTCCCTCTTTCTTCCCTTTCCTTCTTCTCTTGACCCTCTCCCTTTTCCTTTCTTTTCCTTTCTCCATCCTATTCCTTTTCTAAAATTTTTTGTTTCAAAGGCATTAATATGTAACTATTTTCTTTATTATCATCCTAAAGCTTCAGGTTACACTTTCAAAACTCATCGTCTTTTTTTCTCTATTTTATGAAACAGTAACTTCTAGGGTACAACGAATAGTGACTTCATAGATCAGTGAGATGGGATGCAAGTTATTGCTATCCATTTTGACTAGGCATTTCCACCTCCCCGCCCTACTTATCAGCTTCCCAGCTCCTCTTACCTCCCCATAACCTATTGTTGAGTGACTTGTACATGACCTTTCTAGAACTTGTTCTCCCTGAAGCTTGTTTCCCAGCAAAGAAAAGAAATCAAAATCAGCAGATACCCAGGGTGATGGCAGGACATAAGAGATAGAATCTGATGTCAGGAGAAGGTCTTGAAAGATGAGAAAGATGAGTCAGTCTGCACCATTAAGAATCACAACAAAGGAGTCACCCAATTCTGTTTGACTCAAGACACTAATAAACTTATGGAGCGAAAGAAGTGAGAGAGGATGATATACTCTCATCAAAATAAGTTGGTTAAATCTTGAATACTTCCTGTCTCTCTTGCTAGAGAATTGTAATACATCAGCATATTAAATATCCTCTGAAGCCCTGCAATAAAAGACCCTTCTAGATAGCTCTTCCCCTGCTTACTTGACTATAGCATCCCTTCCCTCACCCTATTCAGAAACTTAGTCCTATCTTCTGGGTAAGGGAAATAATGTTCAAACGATCCTTAAACAGAAACTTTATGCTTCCTCTTGACCATCTCAGGGTCTAATCCTACATCCCTGCTTTAAAATTAAAGAAAGCTTCCTACAAAGTCAACAATGTCATCTTGCAAATGCCTTCAGAGTTGGAATCTGCTCTTGTGCCACTGATTCAGCCACTACAAGATCACACTAAGAGCTTCCAACAATATTTAAGAAGAATCTTCTGCATGTGCAGTAATTCACTGAGACAGGAGCGAAGTCTGACCACTGCTTTGCAGAAATTCTTATTTACTGTATTTAGCCATCCAAGATCTTCCTTATTCTACAAATTGCACCAAAAAGTTCACTTACCTGATCTCTTAAGCAAATATGTCCAGAGCACACTGTTCTACACCTCACTTGAATACTGCTATTCTGAATCCTTGTTTGTTTGCTTTTAGGTTACAAATAGCTGTACTCAGGGCTTACACCTGGCTTTACCCTCAGCAATCATTCCTGATGGGCCCAGAGGATCATATGGCTGGTATGCCAGAGATCAAATTCAGGTTGGCTGCATGCAAGACTAGTGTTCTTTTAAGTGTACTTACCACTGTACTATCATGTCTTTTTTTTTGTTGTGTTTTGTTTTGTTTTGGGGTCACACCTGGCGATGCTCAGGGGTTCCTCCAGGCTTTGCACTTAGAAATCGCTCCTGGCTTGGGGAACTGTATAGGACACTGGGGTTCGAATCCAGGTCCATCATGGGTCAGCTGCATGCAAGGCAAATACCCTAACACTGCGCTATCACTCTATACCATCATTTCTATCCCTTGCTCACTTTTTATACATTGAAGCCTACTCAGAAAGGGAGTGAAGCATCAGGGGACAAAGGAATAGTGAGCATAATTATTCAGAGGAAAGGAAGAGGTAATTATACTTTTGTTTGTTTGCTTTTTGGGACCACACCCGGCAGCATTCGGTGGTTACTCCTGTCTCTGTGCTTGGAAATTGCTCCTGGCAGGCTCATGGAACCATATGGGATGCCAGATATTGAACCCGGGTTCGTCCAGGGTCAACTGCATGCCAAGCAAACGCCCTGCTACTGTGCTATCTCTCCGGCCCCCATGTAATTATACTTTTTTGAATGAATCTTTAACAAAGAAGAAAAACCCAGCAAACTCACCATTGACAAACAGAGATAGCCTGTGACTCTGTTTCTCCTTGGAAATGGGATTGGTAAGGACGACTGTGTAATTTCCCATATCTTTTTCACTCACATCCATAATAGTTAGCACATGCCCCACTTTAATTGTGTGATTGGATTCAATAGGTCTTCCATTTTTAAACCTATGAAAGAAAATCCAGGGAATTAGTACAATCTAGGAGCCAGCCATCATATGAAACAAAGCTTTGTGTTTATTTCAACGTTACCATTTTATTTCTGGAGAAGGGTAGCCCAGATACTTCACGGGGATTCTCACTCGCTCTCCCAGTGTGGCTTCCACCAATGATTCCATGCCACTACCAAAAGCAACAAAGGGCTTTTCTAGAAGGAAATAAAATGAATTACTCCTCTAAATGCCAGCTTATTGTAAGTGGACATCTGGTTTTGTTTTCTCTTTCAAATGAAGAGTCAGACTTTGGTTGCCTGCATAGTGTAATGAGAGATTCCTTATATACATTCCTACTTCTGCCTCACCCGCAGGCTTTGTGTTGACTTTCCTCTATGCCCAAGAGCACTCTGAAAACTGGCCGATTGCTCAAGTCCTCAGTCCATACACTTGCACATCTGTAAAGTTTTGCTTAAGTTCTACTTTCTCTAAGTTCTGGATTCGCCTCCTTCTCTGCTCCCAAGGCACTCTAAAATAATCCCCATGTGTCATCAGTGCTCAAAACTGTTTATGTTTACATTTATCCATATCTTGCTAATATTGGTCTTAGAGTACTCTTTACAGCCCTCTTAAATTTTTATTTTCTCCTTGACTTCTCTGAGTTATAGCTTTATACAATTACCATTTCACTATGCACTCAATATCTTAATCCTATATAAATCTTCCCTATCTCAAAAAATAGCATGATATTTTTGTTCACTTGCCTCCTCAAAAGTTCAATTCATTTTGCATATTTTTCTCATACTCTTGGTCAATGAATCTTTCAGAAGATTCCCACCAACTTGACATTCAAATATAGATCTAGAACTAGGTCCATTTTTCATAGTCACTATCTCTACCACCCTTTTCCAAGCCATATGTCATCTCTAACCTGGATTACTGCAATTCCTAACTGGTCTCCCCTCTTTTGCCTTTAGTTCCTTAAAGTATGAGAAACATTAAAAATCTGGAAGAGCCTATGCAGAGCATATCTTTCTCTGCTTTATATCTTTCTATGAATTCCTACTTTAAACAATCCACACTTACCAATGCCTTTATGTCACACATAAACTATCTAATCTAACAAACATTTATGAAAATAAAAAGGAATAAATAAGTAATTAAGTGATTTTGTAAAAGTCCCATAGAAAGTAATTAAAACCAGATTTCCCAAAATTAAAAATTGTCTTGCAATAAAAGGAAATTAAAGAACTTTTAAATATGGGGCCGGGCGGTGGCGCTGAAGGTAAGGTGCCTGCCTTACCGCGCTAGCCTTGGACGGACCGCGGTTCGATCCCCCATGCCCCATCTGGTCCCCCAGGCCAGGGGTAACCCCTGAGCGGCACTGGGTGTGACCCAAAAACCAAAAAAAAAAAGAACTTTTAAATATGATAACATGCTGCTTATTATCCTACTCATCATAACAATTATGACAAAAAAGTAATATTTAGTGAGCACTTATATAAGTTCATCTCATTATGAAAGTTGGGATCTGAGCCCAGTCTTCACCTCTTATATATTCGAACTTTACTCTGAATCTCTAGCTCATGGGGCCTCCCTCATCAGAGTTTCCCAAAACTTTTTCTGAATATAGGTGATAGGGATCACAATTTAGCTAAATTTAAATTATATTAATTTTCAAGGTACAGCATAATTCCCAAAGGGATCTTAACTTACCATAGATCCTGACATATGTGCTGTTCTTCTTTGTCATCAGTCCACTAAAAGCTTTACAGATATACCATCCTTGGTCACTCCGAGTCACACCATCTATGGTGAGGCTACTCAAAAATTTCTTCATCTCATTTTCAGACTGGATTTTTAGGTCCCGGTTCACAAATTTCTTATGCTGATGCTGAAAAAAGAGTTTTCAGAACTTCCAAAAAGTCCTGCTTTAAAATGACCAAAAAGCTTTACAAAATCCCAAACTCATCTTAGCCCTCATTGAATACTATTTCATGCTCATAATAGGGCCCTCAGAGCTATTAACATAAGCATACAACAAACATATTTGGTTTTGAGAGAAGTCAACCCAACCACTTAAATTAGTATGTTTTAATTGTTAGGGAGCAAGAATAAAATGAATAGAACCTAAAAAACACAGCAGTATAACCACAATTTCCTGGCACACAGACAACCTTGGTTCAATCCCCATTAACACAAATAGTTCCCCAGCCCTGCCAGGAGTGACATCTGAGACTACAGTGTGCCACAAAAACAATAATAACAACAACAAAAATGCAAACAAAGTGCATTCCACTTGAAAAGAAATCTTCTCATAAAGAAAATAGATTTAAAGTCTTTTAGAGAACAAAAAAATAATGCAACTTGGAAAGTTGGAATCCATTATAGAACAAATCTGTACAGCTGATTATAGTAAGGAGAGTTATATCCTTACTATAAAATATCACATATTTTTTCACAGGTATTATAGGTTCTGATATTCTCTGCATGTGTGTGCATATGTGTTTTTGTGTGTAGATTCTTGCATTTTATCTACTCAAGAAGACTCTCTCCAGCAAACTCCATTGAGTTTTATTATCAAAATACTTAGAGGTTTATTGTGATTGTTAGTATTACCTTCAAAGAAGGATATTCCCAGCGGAAATCAATCCCCACATTGAGTTCAGTTCTTGCTGTACAGTTTAAGACAAGCTTCTCTCCAACAGAGAGCTCAACTCCATGAGGGGGACTCAGATTCACTTCATAAATCTTGTAGCCTGGAGCAAGAAAAATTGAAAAATCAGAATGTGAGAGGGAAAACAAATCTATATATTGGTCCAATTTTCTTCAAGAAAGATGCAATTTTAGATTGTGCCACATTTTTTTTTACCTCAAAAAAGCTCACCAGTACCTGGTAACTGCCCCTGGAGAATATCCTATATTGCTTTACCAAGCAACATGCAGGAATCTCAAATTTGTTGTAGAAGAGAATAGAAAAGCAGTAATATTTAAATAGTCAACTTTTAATTAGGCCATCTTTATTAAATTGCCAATTTTTTTCTAAAATCAATATAATTAAAAAGATGCTATACAAAGCAATGTTTTCCACAAAACAAGTTCATGTAGTAACATTCTCTTTTACTGTATTGATGGAAAACAAAGAAAAAGCTTGACTGTCACAGAGAATAAATAGAATAAAATTGTCCAACACCATTATCTTGAGACCTTAATTTTGAAATCCTTGTCTTCACCTTCCACCATAACCTCCAACATCTTAATACAGGGAGTTAATAACTCTTGTCTGATACTGAGACGAAAAGAAACAATTCTCTTACCTATCACCACAATTATATATATAATAGACTGGTAAGTTTCATCATTAATCTTTGCTTCACAGAAGACCATGCCAGCATAGCTGATCATATAACTCGGAATAATAAAGCCCTTCTTGCTGTCCCAGAAAATTCTGTTACCATCAGGAACAAACCTCTTTTCTGGATACCTCTGGATAACGAAAAGAAATATAAAATAGTCATAAAGTGAATTCCAAAAGTGAAAATCATGTCAGATGATGACTGAAAAATTTATCCTGACTAAAGATGATGTCATATATGCCACATGTATGTATGTATGTGTGTATACACCATGGAATAATACTCAGCTATTAATAACAAATTTTTTTCAAATAAAATACTGCAATCACAGGATTTAAGTTCTAGATGGACCTGAAAGACATCATACTTAATGAATCAAGTTAGATGTAGAAAGACAAAGAATATATCATTTCATCATAAATAGTATATTTAGAAACAAGCAAGCAAAAAGTAACCTAATTAATAAAGATAAGCTGTTAGGTTATAAGACTAATTTGATATTGTTAGTAGGACCAGAGATGTGTGACTCAATGGAAATTACATGCTTTGCAGGCAGGTGATCTTTAATTGATCCCAGATACAACAACAACAACAAAAATATTAATTGTGGTTACCAGAGGGAAAGGAGTAGGGGATGGGTAGTGGGTAAGTTTAAAGAACAAGGTTAAATGGAGAAATAGTAGAGTGGGCAGGGAAATGCCTTGCATATGCTGACATAAGTTAAATTTCCAGTACCCCATATGATCCCTTGAGCCCCACCAGGAGTGACACCCAACTGCAGAGCAATGAGCAAACCCTGAAATATGGCTGGATATGGCTCAAAAAACAAAAACAATTTTTCTTTTTTGATTTTTGGGCCACACCCGGTGACGCTCAGGGGTTACTCCTGGCTATTCGATCAGAAGTCGCTCCTGGCAGGCACGGGGGACCATATGGGGAACCAGGGAATCGAACCGAGGTTCGTCCTAGGTTAGCACAGGCAAGACAGGCACCTTATCTCCAGCGCCACCGCCCGGCCCCCAAACAAGAACAATTTAAAGAACCAATCTTATTTTCAAAAGTACAAGTTTGCTTTATTTATTATCATTTTTGCCCTTTCTAATGGACAGTTATAACCCATTGCTGACATTATTTTATAAATAAGCTGTCCAATAAAAGCATAAATTGTAACTTACTGCACAAAGTGACACATTGAGGTCTGAAATGGACCCAAGACATGGAATCACCACTGTTTTGTTTTTGTTCTCTGTGATGTACACCACTTCATGCTGGTCACTAACAGAAGTAATAAATGGAGACCTGTAATCTAGAAGGAATTTAATCTCATTAGTTGTGATAGTATTTACTAGAAAGGTTTCTCATCATTCAGGTTCAGAAACACTAATCATTAAAGTAAAAGAGAGAAAATGATATTCAATAAATAAAGGAATTCATAATGGACTAGTTTATTAAAAGATAGATATTTGTCTTCACACTGAAAGGCTACAGGACAGTGTGTGTGTGTGTGTGTGTGTGAGTGTGTGTGTGCGCACGCACATGCACATGTATGCGAGTGTTCTGTGTATATGATTTAACCAAATTTATCATTATAATTTTATTTTAAAATGAAGGAGCAAATGTCTTCACTTATCATATATATTTTCATATGTATGATATAGACCTATTTATATGATGTTTAGTGTAAGTTTAAAATTCAGGTTTGGAGAGATAATACAGCAGGGAAGGTGCTTTCCCTGCATACAGCCTACCCTGGTTTGATTTACAACTTGGTCTCCCAAATTTTGCAAGGAGTGATTGCTGAGCAGAGAACTAGGAAGAAGTTCTGAACACAGTCACGTATGGTACAAAAATTAACAAATTAATAATATAAAATTAAAGCAGTATGCTTTATTATATACCTACTATTTTATATTTTAAAAATTCACAAATAAAAAAATGAAAGTGGCCTAAAAAAATCAATGACCAGATTACAAAGAAACTTTCTAATAAACAGCACAATAAGCTGAAGCATTGAGTTGGTGCAATGGACCACTCAAGAAGATCATTGACATTTTTGGTAGTGGGAAGAATGTAGTAATCCTATGACCTTAAAACAGTTTTGTAAACCAACATAACCTCAATACAAAAATTAAAATAAACAAGAAATTAATTTTTTAATTCAGTGACCAATATAACTTTATGCAGATATTTTAAGATTATAGAGTAAATATAGTAGTCTATATAAAACAATGTTAATTGCTTTACATTTCTTTTACAATTCAGTAGTCATTAATGCCTTCCTTCATGATAAAATAAATTGAAAAACCAATATATCAAAGAGTGAGAAGAAATGAAGAAAAGATATTTTAATGTTGCCACAATGAGAAGAGATTTCTCATGTCATTCAAAGAACTCCCCAGAAATAGAGTTGATGTAGTATGAAGTTATGGTAGAAATCTCAAAGAGATAACAGCTTATACTGTTAGGCCTAACACACCTAAGTGTTTTCAGAGCTCTTTAAAATGATTGGTCAAAGTGAAGAAGGAGTTAATTAAACCAGAAGGGAAAAAAGTAACTTATTCCTTGCAACAGCAGAAGTTTGATTTCCTTCCCAGCTGGAAAGCACAAAAAAAGACCATCAACCCAGTTCCCCACATGCCACAGCCATTATCTTACAAGGCCACGACCTATTTCCTGGCTCCAACCATTGCTGGAGGTAATAGGGTCATCGGACTAAGGAAGTAAGGTGGAGACTAGAAGAGTGGGGAAATTAAAGGACTATCCATAGGGAATGCTCTAATATTTTCTTTCCCATTGTTAAACTTTATGACCATAATCTTACACAGCTCAATTCCTAGAACACTAGGCTTAGACAAAAAGCAAAATGTGATATCTAATGTCTATGTATGGTGTGTAACTATATAGCATTAGTGATAGCTACTTCTTAATATTGCCTACCTTGTATCCATATGCTATAAAATATTCTATAGCTTAGTTACAGAGAAGGCCTTGGGTTTAGTTTTCTTGAGGAAAACTAAAACTTTTCAGTAAATCAGTTCTATTTTGGTGTGCCCCAAAAGGAAATAAACAAAAGAAACCCCAAACAACCACCCGTCCTCTCTAAATAAAATATTTACTGTAACTCATGATGTGAATTTTCATGTGTCTCCAGGTTTCCTGACTTGGGGAGAAGGAAATACTGAAATATTCTGGGAGAGTTCATCTTGTAGTGTTTCCAGACAGACCAAAAGCAGGAAATCCTTGCAATCTTCTAAGAAAGCCTGATCTCTCAAGACAGCCAGATCAAAAGCAGGCAGAAATTCTCAAAGATATAAGCCCTGTCTCTTTCAAATTCTGTAGAGGGGAGGAGGGTACAGAATTCAATCATGAAATTGAGATAACTCTGAGGAACAATAATTCTCAGCGTATAGAGAATCCAGAAATGTCCTATCTTACTGCTGATGTTATTGGTATTGGTGGAAAGGGGGGTCACACCGTTGTGTTAAAAAAACTCAGTACCAGGGATAGTGCCTAGGGCCTCACACATGCAAGACATATGTTTTAATTGAGTCACATCCCAGCACACGTTATTTTGATGTGTTCTCCACTTTTCCATTGCATAGGCCATTCTACATTCTTGAAATGTAAATAGGTGGAGATATACAAGGGGGGTTCCCAAAGCTTATGAAATTCCTTTTCTATAACAAATGCTTCTGAAAAAAAAGCCATCTTCACCTGCCTTAAATCTCTAGGACATCATGAAGAATATAAAGGAGGAAATAAAATATCTAAGAAGTTCTAAAATATCTATAAAGTATCTTTCCTGAAAAGAGAAGTATTTTATGAATTCAAGTAAAAAATTACACAAGACTTACATTTGCCCAAATTATAGGTATCTCATGAGTCAACTCAGGTTATCCATAGAAAAAGCAAAAGCAATTTTTTGAAATTTAAAAGAAAGAACAATTTATTTTATAAATAATTACATGTAAAGTGTATTTTTTCCTACAGAAATTCTAAATTAGCCTCCAAGTTGTTGATCCCAAATTGCAAACTGAAATTTATGGAATGCTATCTAAGAGTTCAAACCATACAAAACAAAGAAAAGCTATTGTTTGTTTTTTTGCTTTGGGTTCACATCCAGCCATGTTGAGGGATTACCCCATTACTCTACACTCAGAAATCACTTCTGAAAACCTTTGGGAACCATATGGAAGGAATACAGGAGATTGAACACAGGTCGGTCACATGCAAGACTTACTCACTGTACTATTTTTCCAGCCCCAAAAAGTTGTACTTGAAAGCTCTATGAGACAGTATCTTCACTAGTACCAAAGTATGGCAATTTTTTTTGTAAAGTGTAAATGGAAAAGAAAAGTTCCAATAGACAAAAACACACTAGAGACCTTGGATGAATCCCCTATGCATTCTTGGGAAAATTTCCTACTCTGCTGCAGATAACCTATCTGACCAGAGAAACCTCTTACAACTCAACTCTTGAATTTTCCTTTTCAAAACTTCAGATTTTTTCCTCAAACATCAGATGGCTTCTATAACATTCCCTGGACAATTATGAACACAAGATTTCCCTGAGTAACAAAGATCAGAACCAAACTACTGGACAGAAAAGAAGTTACCAAGCTCCAGAACAAATCAATGATTTGGCTTCTCAGAAGAAACTTCGAGAGAGAATTTTGTATATTCCTGTTGGCAAACAGCCTTAAAAAGTGAGCCTTTTGTTGTACTTGACTCTCTTTGTGCCTATTGTTTTTATAAATGATAAATCAACATGGGAAATGAATTCTATTTAAACCACTTACCTTGAACGTAGACATAGATGACTGAGGATGCATCGATGTCCTGATAAGAGCACTTGTAGGCTCCAGTATCATTTCCAATCACTTTTGGAATCACGAGTGTTTTACAAAAGACATTATCATTGCATTCGGTTACTTCCACTCTTTGCTCAGAACCACTCTGATTGTTGGGCCAAAGCCAGTTCAAATCCCTCTGCCCACTGAAAAAGTCCAGGAAAGGATAAATGTGAAATGCCACAGTATGTGGCTGCTTTTTTTTTAAAGCCAAAGTTTTGTTGCTCAAACTTACAGACATTCCTATGATATAGATTCAAAGCATTCTACCAACAAAGACAGACAGATTGGATCTACAAATGACAAAAAGCTATAGGTGCCACTGCAGAAATCTTTTACAGGGATTCCTGTGTTTTTTTCCTACAAGCAGTGCATTTGTTCATGCAACAATACTAAGCTCATATTACATGTCTATGTTGTGGATACAACAATGAACAAATCAGACAAAAGTTAAAGTTCTTACAAAGCTCCATTTAGTAAGAGAAGACAAACAATAAAAATAGTAAACCTCAGTAAAGCTGAAAATATTTAATATTTTTAAAACTTTAACTCCACCATTTACAAAGTTGTTCATAATACAATTGTTTTAGGCATTCAATGTTGTAACAATCAGACATTCCCTCTACCATTGTCCTATTTCCACAACCTTTGTGACAATCCCACAACCAGAGTAACATTCCCTCTACCATTGTCCCATTTCTCACCCCCAAGCCAGTCTCCTTTTTATTTATTAAATAAATCATTTGATATTGCTTAGTTATAACAAAATGGCAAGTGGGATTATCAAAAATAGTTTAGTAGGAGAAAACTGTTAAAAATTGTCATTATCTCACTATCGTGCTATTAAAGTCATTAAAGGTTTGTTGCTAGTGAGCCTTCTTTGGTCTTTTGTTTATTTGTTTATTGAACTTAGTTGACTTCTATGCTTCCTACTTTCATAAGCTAAAGATAAAATTATATTTTATAAAGGTGAAAATAAAGGTTATAGAAAAAATTAGAATGTGCAAAGGAAAAAATAGTGTTCTGCAGAGAGGGATCTTTGTCAAGTGGGACAATAGAATACCAGAAGAAACAGTATTCTAGGTAGAGGAAGCAGCTAATGTGAAGAGCTGAGTCAAATGTCTAATGGAGTTTTCTGTAAACAGCAAGAAAACCAGATTGGTCAGAGTAGAGTGAAGCAACCAGGAGAGTGGGAAGGAGATTAGACTCTAAAAGTCTAATGGTTTGTAAGGATTGAATTAAAATAATATCACTTTAATAGCAGCATTTCTTCTCCAGATTCCAAGGAAAAGAGAACCTCAAACAAATGCGATCTTATTGATCCTTCCTTCAATAATTTTAAATTTCCGTGAAGAGGCAATTCTATTCATACAACTACTTTTAACACCCCCCATTGCTTTTTTAGAAACTATGAAATATTTATGCAGAGCTTTATAAAGCACTATGAATGGCATCTTTGCGGGTCTTGCTGAATCTTATTTTAGAAACCTCACTATTCAAAAACGATTATTGCAATATCGTTGTAATTCTAAAGTTTAGATATTGCTTTCTTCTCACAAGTATTAAGTTATGCAACAAGAAATCTGAAAGTAAAATAGACTCTTACCTGCAAGTAATCTGAAGAGTTGTATTAGCCATAATTGTAAGTATGTCTTTATGTATGCTGAGTCTGGGAGGCTCAATAGAAATACCGGGCAAATCTAGAAACAAATTAAATATATGAATGTGAGTACCACTGCATTGGACCAAACAGAAAAACTCCATAAATAATGTACACTCTTTATTTTAAAAGGTCTCTTTAGCAAATCATTGTGCAAAACTGTGAATTTACTTTTCACCATTCCCAGGAAAGTTCACAAGCTGTGTCATAACAGGAAGAATGGGCAGATGGTCATAAACCAACACAACAGACTGCAATTCATGGAGCTAGGGTGGAGTTCCTGTTTTCCTGCATTGCCAACTTCAAGGTCTTACAAAAGGATATAGGACATAGAAACTAAATGAACCTTCATCTGATGATTTCATTCCCTTGGGAAAGGACCCTCTGACATTTCTTATAAAACATAGGATGCACACATTTGACTAAATTGCTGATTAATGATTACTACTTAGGTTGATTTCTATATAGTTCAGCTATGTACCCTAAAGAGGGTGGGAGTGTTCATGATCTTATCTCATTTCCCTTTTCCTTTCACAAGTTCTAGAGCTTTTCCTCTGGAAACTGAACAATCACTGTTAAAGAACTATACATTAAAACTATGTGAGGGAAAATGAGAAAAAGAAAGCATTTTCCAATGAAGTTATTACATATTTAATGTTAAACTTATGCACATTACTTTTTTGTTAGAAAATAAAACTAAAATCGATCATGAATCCCAATTAGTGAATCTTTCCAGATCCAGCAAAACTCAGCCTGCAGTCAAGCTTGGAATACAAGAAATCTAAAAGTACAATGATAAAAATTTCAACAAGTTCACTTCTACAGCAAGAAAACTTAGTTCTTTGCAAATGGAATATGAAGAGCTATGGCATGTTAAAAAAAAAGGTGGGGGGAGGGAAATGTTATCTACCAGAGTAGCATTTTAATTAATACATTGTTCAAAAGAGTGACTGATAACTGGGTGAACATTAAAGTTTATTAAAGAACCAAAATGTATTTCTTTTTGTTGTTGTTGTACTTGGGTTTTTTTTGTGGGGGTGGTTTTTGGGTCACACCAAGTAGGTCTCAGGAGTTATGCCTGGCTCTGTGTTCAGAAATAGCTCCTGGCAGGCTTGGGGCACCATATGGTATGGCGGCATTCGAACCAACATCCTTCTGCATGCAAGGCAAATGCCCTACCTCCATGCTATTTTTCCCTAAATGTATTTCTAATCACATCAGCCAAAAACAAATGATTTTTCTACATGCAAAAAGTGGCATTTATCTTTGGGCAAAGAGATTCTGAGTAAATATGAAAGGGTATCAGCAAAAGTAGCCAATGTATTGATTCTGTACATCATTGAACAGCTGCAGGCAAAATGAACAACTGAACACACATGTTCTTACACATTCATTCATTAATAAGTGTTATTAATCCATACTAAGTTTTAAAAATAATAACGTAAAAATTCATGAATAACAGTAGCACCTCAGAAACTAATCTTCACTACCACTGACTCCCTTTCGAAGCAGTAGTTCTAAAATTTGAAGACATATCAGAATTATCCTACACTTACACTGAGGCATTAAACAGCACTTTGGGAGATTCTCTGGGTTACTTCTGGACATCTACTTGTCTATGTTTGAGTCTGCTTCATTAACAAAGAACTTCAAAGAAGTGAGAAAATAGTAATCACCGCCAATATAGAAAAACAACAAAACATGTTCAGAGTAATAGAAAAGCCTTTCCAAAAAAGGTATAGATATAAAACTTGACTGGAAAGCACTAGATTAAGAAATATATCAAAAACAGTAACTTAATACAGTAACTCGCATAATGATCTAAATGAAAAAGAATCCACTATATGGGCACATTCATGTAAGAAATGAAAAATGTTGATGGTAAAGATAATGTTCCAAATAAACCTTGCCTACCCTACCAGCAAGAGACAAAAAGTTCTGGGAAATCACTTGTGAATTATAACTGAACATAAGTACTCAAGGCATATATAATGTTATATAATAATAAATGTAATAAAGGCATATATAATATGTTATATAATAATAAATGTATTTTGGGGGCAGAGCAATAGCACAGCGGTAAGGCGTTTGTGCCTTGTATGTGGCCAACCCGAGATAAACACGGGTTCTATTCCCGGCATCCCATATGGTCCCCGAGCCTGCCAGGAGCGACTTCTGAATGTAGAGCCAGAAGTAACCCTTGAGCGTTGCCAGGTGTGACTCAAAAAGCCCCCAAAATATATTTAAGAGATGTCCCTTAATCATAGGAGACAAAAATAATGCCATACTGTTCTAGAGATACATCAGCAAGAACAACGTTAAGCTCTTCATCAAGGGGCCTGGAGTGCTAGCACTGCAGTAGGGCTTTTGCCTTGCATGCGGCCTAACCTGGCTCGATCACCATATCCTTGGTACCTCGAATTTGCCAGGACTAAATTCTGAGTGCAGAAACAGGAGTAAACCCTAAGCACCACCGGTTGTGCCCAAACAAAACAAACAAAAACACTATTTATCAACACTATCAATAATGATAAACCTCAAGATTAGTATCTATAGACCAAGACTCCTTTTTATTCCATTCTGCCAAACTTCATTCATTTTCACTGGCAAGTTTGAATTCCTCTCTTCAGAAGGTTCTAAAGAAATAACTATAAGAAGTACATATGTTACGACTCAATAAAAAGCCTTTCTATGTGCAAATCCCATAACCAATATTAATTAATTTGTGCACTGTTACCCTTCCAGCTCAAAGCAGGAGCTGGAAACAACGGTGCCTCTGTTTCTAGAATTTGATGGCACCAATTATGACCCAATCCAATTAAGCAAGTCACACACTCCAAAAGGACAACCTCATCATTATATTCAGAGCTACCCCCATTATATTATGGTCACTACTGCTACACTATGAAACATTTCAGGCTTAAAAGCAACTCACTCCTTTGTCGGAGACAGAACCACCATATGTTCCAGACCTTTGATTCTCTCCCATTATAGGGGAAAGGGAGGTCTTCTCAAGGGCGACTGGATATCCACTATGGGGTGAAGCCTGATGAACTAAGACATTATTAAGAAAATTCAGTCACTA
>PVKC010001073.1:0-54682 GCA_004027635.1 Crocidura indochinensis
AAAAAAAAAAAAAGTATCCATTTGGAAAAAGAAAGGGGAAAGTAGAAAAAAAGAAGGAAAAGGTAACAAAGCAAAACAAAACAAGACACACACACAGACAAAACCAATAAGGGAGAAACAATAAAAGTACAAAAAGAATTAAAAAAAAAAAAAGAATAAACCAGGGCCGAAGAGATAGCATGGAGGTAGGGTTTTTGCCTCACATGCAGATGGACGGTGGTTCGAATCCCCGCATCCTGCATGGTCCCATGAGTCTGTCAGGAGAGCCTTCTGACGGTAGATCCAGGAGAAACCCCTGAGTGCTGCCCGATGTGACCCCCCCCCCCAATAAATAAACCAAAAACCAAAACCATCAGCCAGGAAGAAACAAACAAACATAAACAATAATAACAAAAACCAGACCAGCAACTTCATAAAAAAGGGTGTGTTTCTTTTCTTTTTTTAACCAAAAAATGATGATACCTCGAGCAAGTCAGAAAAAGACAGAAATGTTGATGAGCTCTCCCAGCATCCCATAGGGTACCCCGAGCCTGCCAGGGGCGATTTCTGAGCAGAGAACCAGGAGTAACCCTTGAGCGCTGCGGAGTGTGACCCAAAAACAAAACAAAACAACAATAAAAAAGAACATTACAATTATCCAAAAAGTATCCCCTGCCATGTTCCTACCCAAATTCCGTTTTATGGCTACTCTAAGAAAAGGAGTAAGAGATATTCATCTTTAGGGTCTGAGCTATAACAAAGCCAGAGGGCATTTGCCTTGCATGGGGCTGATCCAGGACAGTCTTGGGTTTGATCTCGGCATTCCATATGGTCCCCCAAGTCAGGAGCAACTTCTAAGCACATAACCAAGAGAAACCCCTGAGTGTCACCGGTTGACCCCCCAAAAAAAATATTCATCTTTGAAGTTTGATCTTAGGATATGTGCTAGTATTTCACTCTCTGCATTATAAAAAATAATTAGACCGGTCATCTTTCTGTTGTGCACTTAAAGATGCAACAAACTCTAAATTCCTATTTCTCAAAACATGTGTTAGAGCTTGGAGTGAGAAAAATGAATATAATATTATGTAACACGAAATATCCCGAATATTCAGTGGATATGAAGTTATAATTATTCATTTTAGCCTGTCTTATCTGAAATTGAATTAGAAAACCAGACTCAGATTTTATGTAATGTTCTCTACGTTATAGAATTCAATTTATAATTCTTGCTGTGCTTATGTTTAGTTATATTTTATGAAATATTGTATATTTAATTAAAATGAGCTTCTCTAGGCAACAAATATGTCTATTTTTGGTACTTTGCATATAGGCCTGCAAGAACATATGTTTGTAAGTTTTCTTTAGATGCATAAATAGATGTAAGTGTCATATAATATATTCACAAATCTAGTCTTCACTGAATCAGAAGATTTATAATCTTGAATTTATTCTTATTCTTCAATCCAATTACACAACCATCTTGTCACATTCAATGAGTAATTTTTATGAATTGAGTTTGATATTTAACATTTTGGTATTGAAATAAATGCATTTATGTGCAGAGTTTATACATTTTTGGAACCTTAGTCTTTGTTGTGAGCCAGAAAAAGTTAGCACCTTAAAACTTCCAAATACATTATGCTATCTAAAAATTGGCTAATTAAAATAAATATCAAATTTTCAAAAAATAAATGGAATATTTAAGCAGCTTTCGTGAATCCCTTGTCTAAAAGATTAAAAGAAGTCTTTGTCTTCATATTATTTATAAAGCATAAAATACTTATGTAGTACTGTAAAACACTATGTAGTCTAGGACTCAATATTTATGTTAGAGGGAATTGAAAGACAAAAGGGACTCTCATGAGATTAAAGAATCAAGAGGACACTAGAGCTCTACAAGCACGTGTTATCCTTTGAACACGTATATTGCTTACTTCTAACTTTGATTTTTCTATTCTGGGTCTCTTTTGAACATGCATTTTTAAATTTCTTTTTGTCTCAGTTTTATTTAACAAAATGTATCTTTTTTCACTGCAAAAATAAAAAAGGTTTGGATACTAAATAATAAATTATGTTATGATAAGTATATGTTAGCTAAGATGTTATAGTAGCAAGAAGATAAACAAAATAGAAAAATAAAATAAATATTTACAGAAAAAAATGAAGGCATTGAACTTAGACTAGAAGATTATGTTAGAAACCTAAAGATGTTAAGTTTTGCAAAGATACAGAAATGAAACAGAGAAATAAAATAAATAATATTTACAAAAGAAAACAGTAAAATTTAACTTAGACTGAAAAAATATGCTAGAAACCTAAAGATGTCATATTCTATCAAGATATAGAAACTCTGAATCATTGAGTATAAATATTAAGAAAATGGTGTATGTTTCCTATATAAAACCTTAAATAGGTTTTTTTTTTTAAGGCTGTCGCAAATCTAAAATATGAATCTGGTCTTCTAGACAAGGACAAAAAAAAGATCACTCATCCTAGTAGTCATGACTGCAAATGGAAATTAGGCAGTTAGATATTTTATAGAGGAAATTAGCATTTACTAATATGTAAGATGGTAGAAAATAATAGTCATCAGTCACTAAAAATGACACCCCTCTATCTTTTTCAAGTATTATCCTCTAATATTTGTATTTTCAATAAAGAATTAATCAGTTATTAAAAATTTGAACTTCTAGTTTAGTAATCCTGCGTGCAGAGTCAGAAGTATGCTCTGAGCACTTTTGTATATACTTCAAACATAAAAAACAAAAATGAACAAACACAAAAAGATTTCTATTCAGCGGTGTGAAGTATAAAACAAATTCAACTATTTTTCTTTCATTTTTAATACTAAATAAGCCATGAAAATATTTAAGACAAATACAAAATTGAGTTTTAACTGTAGTACACTGAGCAAAAAGTATCAAACTATTTTTACAAATATATCGTTAGGAACACTCTCAAGTTTTATTCAACTAGTATCTTGAAACTTGAGCAGTACAAGTGAAAAGATCATTGACAAAATCTTAGCAAACTGAGTTTCACAGTGGATTAGACAATTTGTACATCATGACCAAGTGAGATTTATTCTAGGGGTGCAAATAGTTTATCATATACAAATAAATACACATAAATAACAGCAATAAAAGCAAAATTAAAAATTATGTGATCCTGCAAATAGATTTAAGTATGCTCTGACAAGATTCAATAGTTACATTGGTTTGCTTACAAAAAAAACCTTCAACAAAGTGGGAATAGAAGAGACACCAACATAGAAAAACTATATAAAAAGTTCAGTTATACTGTAAGATGAAATTAGAAGACATATTGTTCTTTGATCTGTGCAAAAGCCAAGAGCACTAACTACAGAAGACTGACTTTGACAATCATGACTGGACAGAACTTATCCTGAGACCAATAAGAAAAACCCTACCCTAGGCTTTAGCCTAGCAGTTGTACAAAATCAAGATCTCTAATTACAGAGGTCTGACTTTGACAACTGCAACTAAGTAGAACTTCTGGAACCACAATAAAGACTCTGTCTGAAGAAATCCGTCCCCAGGAGAGGTTCGCTAACGGAGGTAGGGAGGACGAGCTCTCTCCCCTCCAGCTCGGAGAACCCGTCTACCACCCAGTAACCAGCGGTTCTGAGGTGAATCGGGGAGTAAACAGCTCACAGAGAGTCAGACTTGTGGAAATACCAGCTTTATTCGGTGGAAATAACTGAGGTCCAATGACCCAGCATCAGTTCCAACCCAAAAAGCCCCAAACCTTTCACAGACCTCTGTTTTATACACTAGAATCAGGTACCACCCTAGGGTAGGGGCAGAATGCCAGGTCACACCCTAGAGTAGGGTCCAATCACTGATCAGGGTGGGATCAGGGTAGGTCCAGAGATGTGTATACATTCCAAATCGTGATAAGATTAGAAATGTTTACATATGCAACATCTGTCCTAGGCTTTGGCCAAGGACCTGAGCATAAACCAAGACCACTTATTACAGAAGACTGATTACAACAACAATGATGGAATAGAACTTCTAAAACTATAAAGACTCTATCCTAGACTTTGCCCTAAGACCTGTGCAAATACCTAAATCTCTAGCTACAGAGGCCTGATTTCATCATTCACAACTGAGCGGGAAGTTTCCTGCCCTAAGACCTGTGCAAATACCTAAATCTCTAGCTACAGAGGCCTGATTTCATCATTCACAACTGAGCGGGAAGTTTCCTGGCATCATATAAAAGACCTTGGGGTGTGGTGATGAGCATGTACAGAGTCAGTAGTTGTTCCATGACAGTATGCTTCAAGGGCAGAGAAATTCTGAATCTCTTAGGCCAAGGGAATCCCTTTCTTACTTCCCCTATGCAAAAATAAGGGTTAGGGGCACAAAAACTTGTCACATTAGCACTCCTTTTGTTTTCTCTTTTTTATCCTATTTTTCTTCTTTTTTCCCTCTTCTTTCTTTTTCACTCTTGTTGTGAGTTATTTTTTTGTTGCTGTGTGCTTTTTATTCTTTTGGTAGTTACTGTTTCTCTTTTTGTTTTAAACTGTTTGTTGGGTTTTTTTGTTATGTTTTTCTTCTTTTTTTTCTTGTCTTCTTCCAGCAGAACCACACAATGTGAATCATCTTGTTCTGCCCCATGAACTGAGGGGGAAAATAAAAATGAATGGTACCAGAACCAAACAGCTATATAAATATTGAGTGGAATTAAAAATGATCAGACTTAAACACCAAACACAAAGTCAACAACAATAGAATTATTATCTTATCTAAAACAAGCTATATACAGAGGGGAATGGTTACACTAGTACTCCAGGGGCAAAGGAGGGAGATATGGTACACATGCTGGGAAATGGAGTGGAGGGAGAACAACCTGGTGGTTGTTGGAATGGTCCTAATTCATTGTCACTATGTACCTTAAATATTACTGTGAGAGATTTGTTATTCATTTTTTGGTCACAATAGATATTAAATTTTTTTCAGTTATAACCATTCCCAAATTGGAAACACCTAAGACAATTGGCTAAGATCATCAAAAATTAAAATGTACACTCTTATCACTACTAAATAGTCTTAAAATGTATGCCTGTATAAATAAATGAAAGGGAATTTAATAGGAAAGGAAAAAGATAGAGTTACTCTTTGCAGATGATAATATCCATTAAAAAAACCCCAAAGATTCTAATAAAAACCCATTAGAAACTAGCTAGACAGTATGATATATAAAGTAAAAGTGCTTATTCAATTATTCTATATCCAAGTGTCTAATAATTCAAAGGGGTGCTCTGGAAACATTTGTGGTCATCAATACCTGCTTTAGCACTTTTGGGAATGACAGTGGGCCACACCAGTTGACACTCAGCAGTTATTCCTAGCCCTGCATTCATAAGTCTAAGATAGAGGTTCAAGGGACCACATAGGAAATGCCTTACCACTATACTATCATTCCAGACCCAGCTTTTAGCACTTTTTAATAAATAATTGCTGAAAATCTTAGCCACTCTATGGAAATGGGAGTTTCTGTTGTCTATTCATATGGTGTTTCTTTTATTTATTTTGTGTGGAAAATGTAAATGAGATAATAGTCAATGTTTACAAATGACTTATTAGAAAACTAAAAAGAAGCAATTAAAAGTCTACAGGTCTGAAAGAGGGCTTAAAAGGATAGAGAACATGCCTTGCAAACAGGAACCCTGTTTTGGTTGCAAAACTGAATGATGTCCTGCCCTGAATACCACCAGGAGAATGAACAAACACCAATCAGAACTTCCCTCTGAGCACTGCAGTCTATAGCCCCCAAACTAAAAATAGAATTACTACTACAAATTATGCTTATCATTACCACCTAAACATTTTAATTGCCTATAAATTTATCCTCGTGCTTGATAAAAATGATAAAAAT
Organism: Crocidura indochinensis; assembly: GCA_004027635.1. Lineage (NCBI taxonomy): Eukaryota > Metazoa > Chordata > Mammalia > Eulipotyphla > Soricidae > Crocidura > Crocidura indochinensis. The sequence continues at coordinate 5,887 of PVKC010001073.1, forward strand.
ATACAAATGTACAATCAGATCAAGCCAAAGAGGTATCAATCCAAATAGAGGAAATGCCAGTCTCTTACTTTGTGGATAGAGTAACTTCAAAGTCATTTTTATTGGTCCCTGGAGCCCTCCTCCCCTGTCTAGATTTGCTCCTGATTTCAAGATGTCAATTACAAGATAAAATGATAGACTGCATAAAAAAAGTTATCTCAAAATAAGACTTTTACCCTAGAGAAATTTGCTAAAGAAAATGGGTTTTCTTTAAATAGATTAAATAGAATTTTAATTCTAATTTATTTTATAATATAAGACATCCAAATATAAGTTTGTTTTGTTGGAGGTTTATCTCATACTTTCCAAATTTAGTGTTGCATAGCAGACTTCCTAATGAATAAAATATTTTATTAGGTAGAAATTGGACATATAAATTAATCCATTGCTTATATTATTGAAAATAATTTATTTAAATAGGCTTTTATTGTCCATCTTAGATAATTGCAAACTATAATGTACTTTTTCCCTGTGTGTATGTGTAAATATGGTAGGATTTGTGGGGTGAGAGATAGTTCCCAACTGATGTTCAGGAAGCTCAGGAACCAACTAACCAGGCCGGTGACACAATGAAACTTGTGATATGAGAATTATGATGCACAGGTGTTGTGTATGTAAACATTTCAATGGAATTATTATGTTACTGACCCTTCCCTGATCGGTGATTGTGCCTTACCCTAGGCTGTGACCTGGCATTCTGCTCCCACCCTAGGGTGGCATGTGATTCTGCTCCCACCATTGGGTGGTACCTGATCCCACCATTGGGTGGGACCTAATTCTGGGGTATAAAACAAGGGTCTGTGAAAGGTGAAAGGCTTTTTTCCTGGGGCCTATTCTGGGATCTTTTGGCTTCACCCTCTACATGAAATAGAGAGCTGTTTTCTTCGGAAGCTTGACTGCCTGTTGACTTTCTTCTGGCCGCATTCACCTCAGAACCGACGCAGGCTGAACAGGGTAACAGACGCGTGGTCCGAGCTGGAGGAGAAAGTCCTCATCCTCCATCCCTCCATCAGTCAACCCCATCAGGGACTGACTTGCAACAACAAGCTCTATCATAGTAGGGGAAAAAAGTCTCTCAACAATAGTATTTTAACAAATATATTAAATTTACATCTCATGCTAAATGATTATATGTCATTAAATATTCTATATAAGAAAAAGCAATATAGACAATGTGTATTTTTCAAATGTTTGCTAACAAGTTTGGAACAATTTTAGCAAGAGAAAAATATTCTGATTTTGGAACAAAATATGAATATAGTTTTAGGGCAAATGAATAAAATGATAATTCACCTTGAAACATGTCTGAAATGAGAGAAGAAGTCTAAGAGCTTCCAGGGACAGAAAATAAATTATCTCCCAAAGAACAAAAATATGTTTAGTAAGAAACTACAACAAAACACAATTTTAAAAATAGAAGTAAACTTTATAAGCTTTCATGGTAGAAATAATAACATGATAAATTATGTGCTATAATATATATATTTCCAAATACATATTTTTCTTAAGAATTTAAAAACTAAGAATAATTTAAAAAGTGGAGGATGGTGCAATAGCATAGGGCATTTGCCTTGCACAAGACTGACTAGGGTTCAACACACAGTATTCCATATGTTTCTGAGCCTACCTGGAATAATTTTTGAGTGAAGAAATAATACCTGAGCATCACTGGGTGAAATCTAAACTACATCCTAAAAAAGGGAATTTAAAAAGTGGTCCTGTCAAGTTATGTTCAACAGCACTATAGGTAATTGTGAAAATTTGTGGAAAATAAAAATTTATGAGTATATACATATATGTATATATTTTACAAGTGAGATATTCTTGATATCAAGCAATCCAAATGGGAACATTCACATTTATCAGTGAAGTAAATGATAGTGAAATCTGTGTATATTGTATATTCCAACTCAAGCATTTAATTTATTCATAATAAACAGTTAGATCAGAAAAATGTATGACCAGATGATAAAGTTCTAAATGTTTTTGCTTTAAGTTAAATTCCTTCTAAAAACCATAAAACTTGCAGGATAAATTATATTTTGTGGCTAAAATTATATATTTCATGAAATAAAACCAGCAAAATATAATTTATTATTAAATGTACTAATCTTTCTATTTGGAAATAGTATTTATTAGGAAGGGTAACTAGGAAAATTCTCATGGAAAAAGTTACCTCTAGGGAAAGAGATAAATATGGAGGATTATGCAGATATCTGAAAAAAATAGTCCAATGAAGAATGAACAAAATAAATGTCAAATCTGAATATAAGAAGGAACATTTTTGTAATTTCTCACCTTATAGATATGGGTCCTGCTTAGCCAATATGGATGGGATAAGTACAAGAGAAAAGAAATAGTCCATAAAAGATATTCAAGTGTTCAGTTTCAGTGTAGTCTTATTTACTGTGGAAAATTGCTTTGTTTTTAAATTGAAGCACATTGATGAGATTTTGAATGATATGATCAAATTCATGAATTAAAGTGTGTACTCCACACTTTTGCATAGTTTAAATTATAGCAGACACAAGTATAGAAAAAGTTTACGTAGTTCTTTAAATAATATCAAGTCTTTTTTACCTTAGCAATGATAAAAATTCAGATTATATTTTGCAATCAGAATAAAATAATTAAAATTTTGTGACCATAAGTATGGTAATGACTCTGGTTATATATTGAAACTAGAGTATAAGCAGTTATTGATAGACTGAATTTATGATATGCACACAAATAAAGAATCAAGAATAATTTGGAGTATTTTCCATTTAAAACTAAAATAATGGAGGATGATTTTATTTTTTATTTTATTTTTTTAGTTTTTGGGTCACATCCGGCAGCGCTCAGGGATTACTCCTGGCAGGCTTGGAGGACCATATGGGATGCTGGGATTAGAACTACTGTCCTTCTGCATGCTAGGCAAATGGCCTACCTCCAGCTATCTCTCTGGCCCCTGGAGAATGATTCTTAACAGAAATAATTTTGAAGAATTTTTTGGAAGAATACATTAAAGGCTTAATGTTTTGACATATCATGTCTATTACTTTTTGTTATCTAAAATATTGAGGTGTCAATAACAAAAATTAGAATGCAATTAAGAATGACTCCAGATTTAAAATTCATACCTACGGAGCATGCATCAAATATGTCTTTGAAATAAGTATATGTGGATGCTATATTTATTTTAAATATTTGTTCTAAGGATTAATAAATTTATATATTAATTTTCAAAAATATAATTCTAGAGAGCTGTATACATCCAAGCTCTTGGTGGATGTATATTGAACACTTGAGGTTTAATTCATTTTAAAAGACATGATTCAATAAGAATAGTTAGTACTTGATGTAGTTGGAAGACCCACAGTGATTTGTGTGAAGTAGTGGGAAGAAAGGTAGTGGCCACAAAAAGGAATCTGCATCTTCCTCTCTCCCCATCTTTACTACTCAGGGAAGTGGATGGGCCTTTATCTGGCTAGAAAAATCAAAGTCAGTCCTAGGTCTTGCCCATGCCTTTTGAATTCATTGCCTTCTCTCACAGAAAACAATTTCAGAAGACAAGCATTGAAGTAAAAATAGATCCTATTCAGTAATATTGAGGAAGAGGAAAGGGGAAAAAAAGGAAAGAGAGAGAGAGAGAGAGAGAGAGAGAGAGAGAGAGAGAAAGAGAGAGAGTGAGAGTGAGTGAGAGAGAGAGAAGAGAGAGAGAGAGAGAGAGAGAGAGAGAGAATAGACTTCTCCCAGGTGGAGAGAAACTTAATACATAAGACATAAGTTAGAATTCAAGACTCAGGATCCAGTAAATGACCATCAGGAGACAGATAGTACAAGGGAATTTATTCCTAAGAAATATAGACCCCGAGAATGACTCATAGGCCAAATTTAAAAGGGCACCTTTACCAATTTCAGGGTGTGTCTCATCTGGCTATCTGTCAGCTCTTGTTTAGCCTATATGGTTGTATTCCTGGCATTTACACCTGGAGTCTGGTTCCAGGAACTACAGTATTTTCCGGTGTATAAAACGACTTTTTTTTTGTTTGTTTGTTTGTTTTTGTTTTTGGGTCACACCCGGCAGTGCTCAGGGGTTACTCCTGGCTCCATGCTCAGAAATTGCTCCTGGCAGGCACGGGGGACCACATGGGGCACCGGGATTCGAACTGATGACCTTTTCGCCTTACCTCCATGCTATCTCCCGGACCCCATAAAAGGACTTTTGAAACAAAAAAAAGTCAACCAAATCGGGGGTCGTCTTATACACAGAGTAGATCCCGAAAAATGTTTCAATATGCTGCTAAACGAAAATTGTCTGAATATTGCCACAAAACGACTTTTCCAACTCGATCTGCACCAATCACTGCAGGGCTGCTCAGACCGCTTCTCTAACTCGGCCAATCTAAGCAGGCATTTGATGCATGCAAATTAGACAATGTTCTGGACCCGAATCTACACTGTCAAAAGCCTGCTCAGACTGGCCAGAGTCAGAGAGGAAGTCTATTACAGTATACCTTTTGAACCTTTGCTTGTTGTGATTGGCTCTCTGTGGTACATGAGCACAGGAACACATGAAACACATGCAGCACAGGAACATTCTGTCTGATACAGCGAATATAAGCCTAAACCTATGTTTTAACTGCAAAATTAGGGGGTCGTCTTATATGCCCGGTGGTCTTATATGCCGGCAAATACGGTAGTTGTTCTTCTAGGTCTAGTGTCTACCTTAAAACTAGGTATAGCCTCACACAGATATAGCCTCACACAGGTATAGCCTAGGTATAGCCTCACAGCAAAGCCAGGTTTCCAGTCATTAAGCACACTGAGTAGAGAAGCCAAACAATGTTATTTCTAATATTTTAAGCAAAGGCACTCCATGTTCTAACATCAACATTTAGGTCACAGTTGCCATAATTCTAAATCTTAGATTATATCACATTACCTAGCAAAAAAGCAGAAACATCATAACTCAAGATGGGAGATATAGGAGACATATGTTACTTAATTGACCTTAATTGAGTTTTCCAAACCTGTTCCACTTGGGGCTTCCCACCTAGGAAAGCATCCTCTTGCTAGGATGGTTGCCAGGGGAAATCCTCCTTGCCTTTGTTCCTCTGGAGCTTCTCTGGGTAGAGGCTTCAGTCTTCTCTGAGCTTGTAGTGGTGCCACGTGAGAATCTTAACAACGAGGAAGTAACTCCTTCATAGTCTGTCTCTTAATGCCATATCTTGGCATTAAAAATGGATCTTTGAACCCACATTTATATAAATCTCTTTATTGCACAGAGATCTACTAACTAATTTGTAACAATTAAAATATTAATAAACTTTGTTGTTGTTTTTAAGTCTGTAACTCAGGAGGCACTGCTGAATCTGTGTTCAGGTATTAATTCTTGCTGGGTTCAAAGGTTTACATCGGGTGCTAGGAATTTAAGCCAGGTTGGCTGTGTATAAGGCAAGCATCCTACAATCTCCTTGGCCCTAAATTACTATTTTAAGTTCAAAGCTAATTTCAGCATTATTCAAGTAGTACCAGTTCAGATATCAAATTTCTCAGAACATTTTCTTGATGAAGAAGACTGGATAAGTGCTCACTTTCTATCTAATCTAAAATTAGCACTTTATTACCATAAAGTTTATTTCCTCATTTCCTGGTCTATTAGTCCACCGGGTACTGTAAACTCAATGGAGAGCTTTTCCTAGGATATTTAGAGAAGAGCAGGTGATTTTAGGGGCAATCTTGGGACAAATTGCTTTGACCTGATCTCTTATGTCAATTCCTCAATTCTACTAACACCTTTATCTTCTTTAGAGATAGACTACTCTATAGAAAAGTAATTTGGTTTCTTCTTTTTGAATAGTCAGAAAAATAGAAAGAGCCTGGTAGAATCTGATTGTGACGAACATTTTCACTACTGTGGTTCTCTCTTAAAGAACAGACTTAAGATCTTGTTCATAGTGCCCCCAAATACTTAATAATTTAAAAAGTTCATTATAGTCCAAACTGGTTCTCTGATATTTTATAAGTGACCACCTGAAAATATTTTTATTCTCAATACCATTTTCATTTAAATCTCTTAAGTTTCATTTTGAAATCTAAGCCATCTAAAGCCTACCATACAGACATTCACAATTCTGCTTAATATCCCTGATTAAGGATGTCTTTTTTAAAATTGTTTAATAGATAGATGAATATATCAAATGACATCTGACCCATACAATGCTTCATCTCCCAACACATGTCTACAACTGTAATAGCTCTGCTATGCATAAATATTTAACAGAACTCATCAAATTGTGTTAGAATAAATGTTCTACAATTTCAATATTCCCTAGTGATTTTTCTGTTAAAAGTGAGATGAAATAACTGTCTTAATGCCAATAATGGATAACCATGAGTGTCATAATTTTGGTGATGTATAAAAAATAAAATCTCTAGAGGAATGTATATTTTGGTTATGAAATTGAGCTAGATTATATTTGGAAACAACCTTTTTCAGGAGTATGTATAAATGTCATCATTTAAGAGCTATGTTCTTTAAATCATAAAGTTAGTAAATGGACTGATCTTCACAAATAGACAGTTCTTCTTGGCAGTCTTCTCACCCAATTAGAATCATTAAGGGCATAACGTATGCACGAGGTCCAAATATTGAGATCTAACTATCCTGCCATTTGATCTGGTTGAACATTCATTCAAGTTCTGATTATGCTCTCTAACTAAAAATGAATAAAGAAACAGGATAAATGAATAAAGTCTTAAAGATGCCTTAATCATATCTTGCCATGACAGAACTTTTATTTTTTGTTGGATAATGACATACTAAATTTAATAGGCAAGATATTGAAAATATCTTATCCTATTACCTCTGGGAAGCTTAAGTGGCCACAGACCATGGAGGTAATAGTCACAAAACAGAAAATATGGCCTCTCTCTTGCTTTTCTCATTAGAATCTTGCCATCCTGCAGAGATCTGAACAGGTCAGATTCTGCAGGAGCTAGTGTACTTGGAGACCATTAAAGTCTGGACTGCCACTGCCATTTCACAGGTTCACTGTTTATTCTTACAGAAAGTAATTTCAAGAGGCAAAATATAGTGCCACCAAGTTATATTATTTATGAAATAAAAGAACAAGAGAAGAAGGAAGCCCATAAAAACAAAGGAATTACACATATAAATGGAAATGTAAGAATTCCCAGAAAAAAGAGCTTATACTATTTGTTTTTGCAAAATTTATTTTATAGGATTTTTCTAAATTAATCTGGCTTGCTGGGAGAATTATAAATATATATTGCCATTATATTAATTTTGACTTTGAATTTTATTGGTCTCTTATATCAATCCTTTTATTGTCTTTTGTTTCTCTAAATTTTAGCCTCTCCTGAGGGGAGCCAACAGTTTCCTTTAGAACTGACTCCTTTAGAATTTTATCTAGTTTCATTTTATTTAGAATTATTCCCAAGGGTTTTCTAACCAAGGGGTCAGAGTTGCAAAACTTCTGCCAATATAGAATCTTCTTTTTTAGATCTGTCCTTGGTTTTATCCCACAAACTCTTTACCAAAAATATCACTCTACTTGACTACCTCCTTCAATCCAGGTATCAACCTGGATCTATTTTATGCATATTTTAAGCTATTTAAACATCCAATTATAAGAACATTGGAAAACAAAGGAACATTACAAAATAATTTGAAAGATGCAAAATACTACCATCAATTTTTACCATTAAATTTTTTAAATATTGAGCATTTTTCCACACTTTATTAAAATCTGTCAAAAGGAAAACCAAGTCCTCTTTGATTTAAGATGAAATACTTAAATATAAAATCAGATATTTGGCCCTGGGGGCAGATCTTTGAGTGGTTTTGAATCCCTGCCTTGAATATTTAAGTCCGCAGTTAAATCCCCGGTACCAACAGTCATCTGGTGTTGGATTATAAAAATTTGTACCCTAAACAAAAATGACTTTCTCTTTACATACCAAAAATTGACCTTGGGGCGAAGAGTTTCTAGATAGGCCCTTTACTTTCACTTTCGCTACTCATAGGCATGGTCTTAACTCCTACTAAATATTGCAGTTTCAGCCAGTCTTGCTCTCTCTCAACCCATGAGGTGGAAAGCTTCCAGACCACATGTGTTTTACCCTCAATTTAATAAGTATTATTTCCTATAGCATTCCTTGCTCTAGACCCACTCTCCCTGCTTTAGGTAACTTTTTGTTGAGTTCCACATATAGTTCATTGAAGAGAAGATAAGAAGAAAGACTTGGGGGCCGGGCGGTGGCACTGGAGGTAAGGTGCCTGCTTTGCCTGCGATAGCCTTGGACAGACCGCGGTTGGATCCCCCGGCTCCCATATGGTCCCCCAAGCCAGGAGCGACTTCTGAATGCATAGCCAGGAATAACCCCTGAGAGTCACTGGGTGTGGCCCAAAAACCAAAAAAAAAAAAAAAAAAGAAAGACTTAAATAATCATTAGTGATATGATCCCCTAGGGGATTAAGGCCATGAGCCCCTGGGGTTAAGCCTATAATCCCCTGGTACATAAAGGCTATGATATTATCCTGGTTTTAAAATGAAGTTATGGTACTAAGTCTTTTTTACCATTTCCTTTACTATATCTTTTTGCAGAGTGGTGACATATATGCTAGGTGACTTGATGATACTTTGGTGCATTCACATGCATTTCTCATTCTAGAATGTATATACCATACTTTCTAAAATGTCTTCTACATTAGAGATTAAAAGTATTCTTATCAGCGGTGATATTCTATTAAATTGGATACTGTCCCAAAGCCAATAATTTGTTGTTAACCACTGGCATTAAACTAGAGACTACTATCTGCCATGTCTAGTTCATCAAATAAGGAAGATGCTCATGATTAGTTGACTACTACCTCTTCAGATTCAGTCTGAAAATGGTTCAGCAGAAATGTCATCTCTCCTTACTTGATCTTGGTCTTACTTGGTCTCATAGAGACCACTCTAGACATAGTTCCAGGTGAAGCCCACAATCACCATTTAGGCCCCAGGAACCTGAGCCTCACAGTTTCTCCCCCACCCATCTGGATGATAATTAGACTCCATTCCTATAAGGCATTGACTATGAACTCATTCAGCAAGTGTAAAAAGGTTTGTGAATAATATGGATCAACTTCCCCTACTATGAGAATATGCTTTGGACTTTGGAAGATTTTAAAAAGCTTTCTAAGATCTGCCTGACTCCTCTGCAATATATGCCGTGTAATATATATGTGGCTTAGTCATGAGGCTAAGACAAAACTCCACACCCTAGGTTATTCTGGAAGCAAAATTTAAGAGGTTCAGTTGACTTAAAAGATATTTTTCAGGGAAAGGGTAGTATGCTGATATAGAAAACTAGTTGCCCTACCTTGTGCTATCTTACTTAGCACAGGTCTATGAGATAGCATCGTTGGCATGGGAAAAGATTGATACTGATGCTAAATTTAAAGGATGTTATAATTTTTTTCAGGTAGTTTCTGAGCCATATGAAAAATTCCTGGAGAAACTGATGAATGCAATTCAGAGATGAATTAGAGGTAAGGAAACACAGCAGTACATGTTAATACAATTAGTCTTTGAGAATGCCAATGAAGATTGCCAGGATCTTGCACCCTCTCAAAGAGTGATAAAGATATGAACTAAAGATATAACATAAGAACTTATCAAAGTGTTGGTTCTATTAAACATCAGGCATAAGTTCATTGCTAACAAGGCCTATTAAATAAGAAGGCAATCTTAGGATAATTGGAATGGATCAAGCTATGACACCAGAGAATACAGAGACTCTCTCAATACCTCCCTTTAAGGGCATCACTTAGACGTTCCCCTGCCTGAGATGTGGCAGGGAAACATTTGTGCTAAGATTGCTGCTGATCTTTTAATCCAGTCTTAAGAAATTAGAGAAGAGTTCAGCCCAGGCTTTATAATTTCAGAGCAGATAATTTAACTGAGCTAAACTATGGCATTTTCAATTAACTGCAGGATTTATCAAGAAAATGCCTTATTGGTGCCGGTGAGGTGGCGCTAGAGGTAATATGTCTGCCTTGCAAGTGCTAGCCAAGGAAGGATCGTGGTTAGATCCTCAAGCATCCCCTATGGTCCCCCAAGCCAGGGGCAATTTCTGAGTGCTTAGCCAGGAGTAACCCCTGAGCATCAAACGTGTGTGGCCGAAAAACCAAATTTTAATTTATAGGTGCACTGGGCTGGTGTTATGGCTACTGTTTTCAGGCAGGATATATGTGAGGCACACCTTTCTGAAGTAGCAAGTTGCAGCATATCTACTGATTGTAGTTGTACTTTACCCAGTTTCCCAAGGCAGGATGATTGGGTTGTGGTCTCAAGAAGGCATTTTCTTTTTGGTTTTTTTGGGCCACACCTGTTTGATGCTCAGGGCACTGATGGATCGAATCACGGTCTCGATCTTTCCTTGGCTAGTGCTTGCAAGGCAGACACCTTACTCTAGCACCACCTCGCCAGCCCCTATTAGAGACACTTAAAATCAATTTTATAGAATTGCAACTTTCTACTTCAGAAAGTTGTGCCTCACATATATCCTGCCTGAAAACAGTAGCCATAACACCAGTCCAGTGCACCTACAAATTAAAATCTGGCATAAGGGGCCAATTCCACCAGGCACTGAAGGCCTGCTTCTGGAAAGAAGCAGTCTGACTCTTAGAGGAATCACTGTTCATGGTGGGGGTAATAGATACTGATCATGTTGGAGAAATAATAATTGTAATTTCTCTGCCAACTATTTGGAATTTTGAGAAGGTAGAACACATTGCCCAACTTCTGTTACTTCCCTTTGTAATGCCTGACCACTCTGATTACATTAGGCTTGGAGGCTTTGGTTCACCAACACCCTAACCATCTCTGGTTACCAATAAAATTCTATTTCATTCCAACACTCCAACGACATCTCTTGTTTAAATGCCTCTGGAGAAATTATGGAATGGAGTCTTCACAGTGACTACTCAAACCACAACATTCCTCCAGTCACTCCCCCACACAGAATTATAGACAATATACAGGAGTTATTTACATGGCAGTGAATTAATCATTCCCTAAGGTAAAACAGTTCACCAAAATCTATATAAAGGCACTCGGTTGTAAAAAGTGAGAATGGAAAATGCAAATTGATTAAGGAAGAAGTATTAGTAAAATGTAATGAATTAACAGTTTTATAAATGACTGTTAAACATTTGACCTACAACTCCATTATAGGGAAAATAATTAATATATCCTTAGAAATCTACAAACTTTAAACAACCAAACTAAAGGATAAAATGACCAATCCACATTCAATTATGTACCTGAGTTTCTAATTATGCCCTTCAACATAATAAAGGTGTGGCAAATAAGAACCTTGAAGTTGAAATTAGATAATTATTTCTTAAATAAATATAATAGCATCCACATTTAATAGTACCCTTTTGGACACTAGAGAGATATTATAGGATGTAGGGAACTTGAGTTACTTGCAGCCAACTCAAGATTAATCACTGGCAACACATATGGTAACCAAGTATTCCAAGAAAGATCCCTGAAAGCAGAACTCAGCCCTAAACTCTGATGGGTATGATTCCAAAACCAAAATAATAATGATAACAATAATAATAGTCTTTGGATACTATTATAATATTTTACATTATATTAAAACAGCATTGAGATAAAATACTTAAGGATGACATTAATGCAAAAATCACAGATAGCTTTTAAAATATCTTAATGAGGACCAGAGCTCTTGTACAGGAGGTAAGGCACTTCTCTTACATACGGATCTATCCCATTCCTGGGTCCCCAAGCTCCACCAGGAATTTTCACTGAGTACTAAGTGAAATGTAAATTCTGAACACAACAGGTTTATTTTTGTCCGAAATCAATATTCAAAAAAAAATTCTGACTCGGATAAATTTTGGTTACAACTTGTACTCTACCATTAATTTAATAAAGTTTAGCTCTAGTTTTGTGAGCAATATCTTTTGTTTGTTTGTATTTTGGGTCACACCAGGCTGTGCTCAGGGGTTACTTCTGGCTCTACGCTCAGAAATCGCCCCTGGCAGGCACAGGGGGCCATATGGGATTTGAACCACTGTCCTTCCACATGTAAGGCAAATGCCTTACCACTGTGTATCTCTCCGGCCCTGCAATACCTTTTTTATTTGCAATTTCTTTTTACCTATTTTTAGTTCATTTACTTATTAATACCATATTTAAATAAAAACAATGAAGGAAATATAATTAAAACTTTAAACTCTATACCTTATAGTTCAGGATAGTAAATATAACTGTGTTTGAATTTAAGTTTAAATTACTCATTTACTGTTGAATATTTAAATTTTTATTGTAACTTTGAAGATTATGAGCTCATAATTGATCAAGGTTACAAAACATAATTATTTATTTCAGGGTTAGGGGGCACAACTGGCAGTGCTCAGGACTTCTTCCTTGCTCTGCACTCAGGAATCACTCCTGTTGGGCACAGGAGGTCAGATATGATTAGGTATCAAACCTGAGTGAGTGCATACAAGGCAATTTTCTTACCCACTATACTATTACTCTGGATCTAAGATATATTCATTTTAATAATATCATCAAAAATGTTGTTTGAAGACAGAATGGAGAGACTCCAAGAACTGAGGATTGTATACAAGTTTTATTTGTTGTGATTCTCTCCATGAATTTGAAAAATAGCAGAATATTTCATCAACCTAAATTTTTATTTGTATATCTGCAAATAATAGTTTTTTATTTCACTATATTCAGACCATCACCTTCGAGCTGTAAATTACTTTAATAAACAGCTTTATTAAACAAGTCTATCAAATAGTCATTGTTGGAATCAACTAAATTAGTTCATACAGCATCACCTTAATTTTCTAGGAACTCTAATAATAAAGATTGGATAAAGGAATTAATTAACTCATCCAAACAGGTACCTTTTGGTAATCAATGAAATTCTATATGAAACAGCAAGCAATTGATTCTTCATTATCAATATGAAGGTGTACAAAGAATCTGTCATTCATATATTGATTTTGATTTTATTACTTACTTCAATGGTGGTCTGATAAAGGTATTCACTTGAGTTTTTGGCAAAATACTGTTAGTGATGAATGACACGTTGTAGCTAAAATATTTAGATCACTTTGATATAATATTTGAAAAAAATCTGTCTAAAGCTCTATTCATGAAAACTTAAAACATATAACAAAAAGGAGTTTTTTTTCTCCAAAATAAAAACCTATTCTAATATGGAAATAGTACATTTCCTTTAGTACCATTTATAAAATTTGCTGTAATAATTCTTGGTAATTTTTGTCTTCTCTTATAAATCACACAATCCTGGAAAAATTTTATGGATTATGAAAATGTATAGAAAATCGGGTCAATTTTATTAGGTTTCTTTTATTTTTTCTATTATAATAATTATTTTAAATAATATCTTTATTTAAACACCTTGCTTAGAAAATTGATTGTAGTTGGGTTCCAGTTTAAAAAAAATCCCCATTTCACCAGTGCAACAGTCCCACCCTCAAGGCCCCCATCTCCCTCCTCCTCCACCCCATGCCTATCTTTGTGACAGGCATTATACTTCTCTCACTCATTAACAATGTCGTGGTAGTTGTCAGTATAGTTGTTTCTATAAATGCACTCACAAATCTTTGCGGTAAACTTCATATAGTGAGCCAGTCCTTCTGGCCCTCATCTCTGGGCATTATTACAATAATAACTTTTTTTTTTTTTTCAAAAAAACCATAGATGAGGTGAGACTATTCTGTATATCTATCTCCCTCTGATTTTTTTCACTCAGCAAAAGTTTCCATGCCCACTCATTTTTAGGAAGAGTTCATGACTTCATCTCTCCTGGTGACTGCATATTATTCCTTTGTGTATATGTACCACAGTTTCTTTAGCCATTCATCTGTTGAAGGGCATCTTGGTTCTTTCCAAATTCTGGCTATTGTAAACAGCACTGCAATGAATAAAGATGTTAGGAAGGTATTTTTATATTGTGTTATGTGTTTTAGGGTATATCCCTAGGAGTGGTATAATATATATCTATATATATATATCTATATATATATGTATGTATCATATGGGAGATCAATTTCCAGTTTTTTGAGGAATGTCCATATTGTTTTCCATAAAAGCTGAACTAGACAGCATTCCCACCAGCAGTTCCTTTCTCCCCAAATCCCCACCAGCATTGATTGTTCTTGTTCTTTGTGACATATGTCAGTCTCTGTAGTATGAGATGGTACTTCACTGTTGTTTTGATTTGCATCTACCTGATGATTAGTGATGTGAAGCAATTTTTCATGTGCCTTTTAATCATTTGTATTTCTTCTTTGAGAAATTGTTCATTTCATCTCCTCATTTTTTGATGGGGTAAGATTTTTTTCTTGTTAAGTTCTGTCAGTACCTTGTATATCTTAGATATTAGCCCCTTATCTGATGGGTTTTGGGTGAATAGTTTCTCCTAAACTGTAGGTAATTTTTATATCCTATGCACTATTTCCTTTGAAGTGCAGAGGTTTCTCAGCTTAATATAGTTCCATCTATTTATTGCTGCTTCCACTTGTTTGGACAGTTACTTTTTCTCCTTGAAGATAACTTTAGTCTCAATGTCATGGAGTGTTCTATCTATATGGTGTTCTATTTACCTTAAGGTTTCAGGTCTGATATCAAGGTCTTTACTTCATTTGGATTCGACCTTTGTGCATAGTGTTAGATGGAGCTCTGTGCATGCCTTTTTACATGTTGCTGACCAGTTGTCCCAAAACCACTTGATGGAGAAGCTTTTCTTGCTCCATTTTATGTTTTATGTTGCAAATATTAATTGATTGTATGTCTAGGGAACATTCTTTGAATACTCAAATCTATTCCACTGATCTGAGGATCTGTCTTTATTCCAATACCATGCCTTTTAATGACTATAGCTTTGTAATATAATTTAAAGTTAGGGAAAATGATGCCTCTTATTTTCTTTTTTTTCCAACAGTTGTTCTAGTTATTTGTGGGTGTTAATTGTTTCAAATAAATTTTAGGATTTTTTGATCCACATCTTTGAAAAATGTCATGGGTATCCTTAGATCAATTGCATTACACCTAATGCTTTGGGGGAAGTGTTGCCATTTTAATGATGTTAGTTCTGCCAATTCATGAGCAGGCTATGTGTATCCACTTGCATGTGTCTCTTTCATTTCTTGAATCAGATTTTGTAGTTTTCTTTGCATTATTCCTTCACATCTTTGCTCCAAGATATTTGAGTTTGTGTGACACTAATGTGAATGGGATTGTTTATTAATGTCCATTTCTCTCTATTATTGGTGTACAAGATGACTATTAATTTTTGCATGTTAACTTTGTATCTTGCCACTTTGCTATATGAATCAAATTATTTCTAAAAGCTTTTCGATGGAGTCGTTAGGGTTTTCTAAATAAAGTATCATGTCGTCTATGAACAATGAGAGCTTGATTTCTTCCTTTCCTATCTGGATATTCTTGATATCTTTTTCTTGCCTGCTGCTATAGTAATAACTTCCAGCACTATATTTAATAGAAGTTGTAATTTTGGGCAACCTTTTTTGTACCATATTTAAGAATAAAGGTTTTTAGTTTATATTTGAGAATAATATTTGCCATTGTCTTGTGGTAGATGGCCTTGACTATATTGAGAGAAGTTCCTTCCATTCTCATCTTTTTTTTCTTTGGTTTTTGGGTCATACACAGCAGTGCTCAGAGGTTACTCCTGGCTCTATGCTCAGAAATTGCCCCTGGCAGGCTCAGGGAACCTTAGGAGATGGCAGGATTTGAACCACCATCCTTTTGCATGCAAGGCAAATGTCCTACCTCCATGCTATCTCTTCAGCCTCCCATTCTCATCTTAATGAGATTTTTTAAATCAAGAATGAGTGTTGGACCTTATGGAATGCTTTCTCTGCATCTATTAATATGATCCTGTGGTTTTTATTTTTCTTTACGTTGTTATAGTGTATTATGTTGACTGATTTTCATATGCTATACCATCCTTGCATTCTTGGAATCAATCCTACTTGTTCACCATGTATGACCTTCTTGATGAAGCATTGGATTATATTTTCCAGGATTTTGTTGAGGATATTTTCATCTCTGTTTATCAAAGATATTGGTCTATAGTTTGTTTGTTTGTTTGTTTGTTTTTTTGCAGCATCCCTATTTAGGCTTAGTATTAGGGTGATGTTAGCTTCATAAAACTATTTGAGAGTGTTCCTATTTGTATTTGTAAGTATTTGGAACTATTTGGAAGTATTTCCTATTTGGAAAGAACCTAAAAACGATTGGTAGTAGTTCTTCTTGAAAGGTTTGAAAGAATTCATTAATGAATCCATCTGGGCCTTGGCTTTTATTTTTAGGAAGACTTTTGCTTACCATTTTTATTATCCTCAGTCATGATGGGTCTGTTTAGATATGCTAGGTTATCCTGGTTTAATAGTGAAAAATTATGAGTCCAAGAATGTATCTATTTTTTCCAGTTACTTATGTTTTGTTTCACAGTTTCTCAAAATAGTCTCTGATTACCTTATCAATCTCTGCAGTATCTGTAGATATATCTTCTTCTTTTTATTTCTTATATGGTTTATTAAGTTTTTCTCTCTTTGTGTGTTTTTCTGTGGTTTATTTGACTTTATTTTTTGCAAAGAATCAACTTTTGCTGTCGTTGATCTTTCAGAATTTTTTTTGATTTCCAGTTTATTGGTTTCTGCTCTAAGCTTTGTTATTTCCATCTGCCTATTTTTGGTTCCTTTTGTTGATCAATAGCCAGAAGCTGGAAACAACCCAGATGCCCTACAAAAATTGAATGGCTAAAGAAACTGTGGTACATATACACAATGGAATATTATGCATCCATCAGGAGAGAATGCTAATTTTCCTAAGCCTGGATGGACATGGAGACTATTATGCTGAGTAAAATAATTCAGAGCTCCCTTTGACTTAACCATGGTGCTTAAATTATAACAAAATGGAAAGCTTTTTTTATTATACTACCTGATGACCAGCAAGTCAGCTTTTAGGTCCTTATCTCTGACTTAATTAATGGGGTTTTCAGGATGAGATGATACAGGTTTGGGTAAAATTCTGTCCAGAAACAATAATAATAATAATAATAATAATATAATAATAATAATAAAAGAGCAAAATAAGTCAATGATTTACATAGACCACTTTATTCTTCATTACTTACAATTTAATTTTTACATCTGAGGTGACAAGAATATATAAAAATATACATTCCTTATCAATTAAGTTACTGTTTCTTAAGAAAAAAGAGGTGGTGAAAGAAATTTGTTCTAGGATATATTAACTTGGTTTGTAACTGAAAACAAAAGGAATATTGACAGTTGGGAAGGTGACATTTATATAAGGATTGAACCAAAAGCCAGTAAAGAGAAGATATTGAATACAACAATAAAAGTTACACTAGATAAAAAGAAAAAATATTTAAAAAATGTAAGCCCAATACTTCAGTGGGTTTATTCCCAAAGTTACAGGTGCAGATGAGTTAATAATATGTGAATATT
The DNA here is from genome assembly GCA_004027635.1 of Crocidura indochinensis. Lineage (NCBI taxonomy): Eukaryota > Metazoa > Chordata > Mammalia > Eulipotyphla > Soricidae > Crocidura > Crocidura indochinensis. The sequence continues at coordinate 23,498 of PVKC010001073.1, forward strand.
TTGCCAGATCCTAATTTTCATCTTTTCAGGGAAGGGTCTGTTTATCACATATGGTGGTGCTTAGGCATTTTGTTTGTGCTTAGGTTTCACTTCTGAAATTGTGAAGAGATCATATGTGGGACCTGAAATTAAATAAAAAATAGCATTATACAAGGCAAGTTCCTTAACTCCAGTGTGATCTCTCCAGGTTCTACTTTTCTATAATTATTCAGTAATTTTTTAAAGATATATAATCTATTTAAGCACTTGATAATATAGATTATCAGGAATATATTAAGGATAAATTAATAATGATCTTGATTTCCAATTACCAACTTAATCTCCTAATATTTTATTAATTGTTGTAGTCAATGCATCCATTTCTAACATCATTGCTAAGCATACTTTCTGTTAGTCCTAGCCCTTTTCATTGTTTTCATTATAACCCCCCATCTTGTTTTTACCTTGAATTTTACTCATTTTTAGTTCCTGAGTTTCTGTTTTAGATTCTCTATTTCATCTCCATGAGTTTGTAAAATGACCAATATATACGCATATGTATTTTTGCAAAATGGCCAATACATACACATATGCAATACCTTGTAACTAATCCTTAATTTCTGACTTTCTTATTTAAACTTTTACTAGTGTCATATTATTGACATATTAATCTGATCTACACATATATAAGTCATTATGTTTTGTATGGCTTATATTTAAAAAGGATCAAACCATAAACATATGTTTTCCTGCTTGTGCATTTTTTAAATACCATGTGAATTTGTGTAGAGAAACAGTCTAGGTCTTGCATTCTGAAATGAACCTGCCTAAATGTGCAGCAAAATAGTTAAATTTTGCTATTTATGAACTTAACATTCTTGAGAAAGCTGGAGTTTCACAGGTTCACAACCATCGTTTTAACATTCTTCTAAAATATTAATAATTCAATGATAGTAATCAAGAATTTATAGTTGCTTCCAAATCTTCACAAAACTCCAGACCATGTAACAGAGAAGCATAGCAGAGAGACATCTCTGGATTCTCCTTTGTTCCAGAAAGTTATTTCATTTGTTTAAAATAAAGCATATGGAAGCTAACTGGACTGAAATGAACTGTTCAAGTTCTCCTAGGGAGACATCCTTTTTTCCTCTGCAACAATATGTCTATTATTAGTTCTTATACATTAGCTTTTAGTAAATAGTATTTATTCTGTCTGCATATCTTGACAATGACTCCTCTCCACATTTACAGCCACCCACTGAGACAGTCATTGCCACCATTCAGACACACAAACTTAGGTTTTATTACTTTAATTTTCTAAACAAATTATACCATGCTAAATGACAACACATGGGAATCATTTTTAAGAGACAAAGAAACAGCAGATTTTGCATTTTTATTTAGTGAGCTATCTGTAATTTTAAATAATGGCTCATATGAAGTACTGTCTGAATGTATATACATCTATGTTAAACTAAGTATTTCAGAAATTATCCAAGTTTCCTGAATTTATTAAAAATTAAATGAAGAGAACAATGTAAATCATTCTCAACTGTGCCTTATGTCTAAATAAATTTAGATTTAAGTAATAACCCCTGATATTCAGGTATTTGTTTTTCCACGAGTTTGGTCATATTTGGCAGTCTAGAATAATTTAGATTTCGTAAAAATCCTTAAATTTTGCCTTTACTTTTACTTCTACTGTTGCAATTTGCTCTCACTAAGACTAATACAATCTGTCCTAAAGAGTGGTCTAGAATTTGAATTGTCATAGAACAAATTAAATTTAGATCAGAAATATACACTGAAGATTAATCATGAGATATTACACTAATATCATAATGGTCTGCACAGGAAATGTCCTTTATAAAGTTTCTGCCTTTCTCCATAATATTCAGAACCACATCTATGGGAAGATGACAAAGTAGAGGGTACACTTGTCATTGGGAAAAGTTAGAAAATTGTTGTCCAACCATGATCATTTCCAGTCATGCTAATTTTCTGAGGTTAAGAAAGATGCTCAGTTTGGGAAACAAACTAGTGGGAGCTTTTCAGGATACAATTCAAATGCCAGCCAGCTGAGTAATGATCTGGCTGTTGTTACCAACATTATTATTTCATGACTGCTCAGTGAAGAATGTCACTTGAAATTACTACATCCTTCAGTTCACTCTTACATGGACACATGCCATGATACAAATATCATTATTATTTTCCCCGCTTGTCCTGAGAAACTATGGAAAATTTCAAAGTTCTCTTCATGTTTAATGAAAGATGTCAAGAAACTGGGCATCTTATGTTATTTAGGCTCTGTAAAAGAAATTAATGACTATTAATTTTCATGCCCCTGTAGTGTCTGTTCAATGGTGGATTTCAGGAAACGTTAGAGCATCTGGTCTCAATTCAAGCCAGATATAGAGCCAACAAGGGAGTTTTTAAAAATATATATTACTGGGCTTTAACCCAAAGCTACTGAAAAAGTATCTCCAGGGGTTATTCCCATCAAGTGATATTTATACATGTTGTCTAAATAATTTTATTGCAGCTGTTCAAAGGCTGGCCTTGGAGATTCATTGACTGAATTTGAAATCAGTCTCAAAATTTAGCATGGATGCTTCCTGCTTATGTATTCCAAATGAGTCCAAGTAATCTTGAATTTCTACAACTATGAAGAATAAAGAATGTACAGTTTATTGTGAAAATTGCAAGAGAGATTCAAAGTTATGGTGCACTTCCTACCACATAGTAGACTTTTATAGGTTAAAGAAAATGTACATATGTACCAAAATCTTATTAATCTTAGGCACATGGCAATGTTACACTTGTCAGCACACACTGTGAGTGGATAGTCCTTGGTTCATAAAAATAGGTTGCACCTAAGGAATGTAAATGACTTCCAGATTGGAACATTAAAAACTTGATATTGAGTTGGTATTCATTGTTTTCCTTCATTAGAAGCTAAAGGGGAAAAGATGATTTTCAGAACCACTCTGATATCTTTATGTTAAACATGACATTCCAATAGATGGATCAAACTGGAGTTCCTGAAAGATCAGGTAGATGACAAATAAACTATTTGTTCAAAGCATTTGTTTTTTAGGAATTTACTTCTAATAGTTATTAGTAACTTGATATTTATTTACTATTCAATTATTTTATATTTTTCAAAAGGGAAGCATTACGTTACCGTGGTTATTCTCAGGCTTAATCTGCACTCTGGGATCACACCTGGAGGTGCTTTTGGAGACCAGATATGCATTAGGGACTGAACCCAACTTGGCCATGTGCAAGCCAAATGCCTTACTATATTATATTTATGGCCATTAATTCTAGTTATATTTTAAATTATTATTATTTTGTGAACCTGGAAGTGCTCAGGGTTTATTTCTGGATTTACGCTCAGTAATTACTTCTGGCAGTGATTGAGGAAACATATCTAGTGCCAGGAATTAAAATCAAGTAGACTGTATGCCAGACAAGTGCCCTACCAATTTTACTATATATCTCATTGCCCAGATTTTGTTTAATTTCTTTCTTAAACACTATTTTACAGGTGTTTTCCCCCACAGTTAAAGTTGTTCATGATTGAGTTAAAGATATACAATATACAACAAACTTCACCAGTGCACATTTCCCACCACCAATGTCAACTGTTTTCCTATCACCCTCCTGATGCCCTCTTCCGTCCTAACCACTCTCCCCTTATTGCTTCTGGGGTAGGCATTTTTCTGCAATCTCTCTCTCTCTCTCTCTCTCTCTCTCTCTCTATATATATATATATATATATATATACATATATATATACACATATGAGTGGCTAAAGAAACTGTATTTATTACAGATATATATATCTTTCTCTTCTTTGTTGACTCTATTAACTATTAACTTTATACCATTTCAGCACCCAGTTCTTAACCAAAGTGATCAGTTTCAACTATTACTTTCTTTCATAGCAGACTCTTCTCTATTGTAACAGCTCTCTGATCTTTGTGGCAAGCTTCCTATCATGGACTGGTCCTCCTACTTTTCAGACTCTTGTCTCTGGATAATATCCCAATACTGTCTTTTCCCCCTTATATTCCATAGATGAGTGAAATTATTTTCATTAGTGTAAGGATCTGTCACCTACTTATTTTTACTTTTTTTTAAAAAATATCTTATTTAAGCACCATGAATACAAAGATGATTGTAGTTGGTTTTCAGTTCTAAAAAAAAGAACAACTCTTAACCAGATGAGTGAATTTATTCCTTCTCCCTCTGATTTATTTCAATCAGCATAATAATCTCCATGTCCACCAGGTATAAGGAAATTTCATGGCTTCATTTTCCCTAAGAGCTGCATAGTATTCTCTTGTGTAGATTTACTACAGTTTCTTCAGCCACTCATTAGTTCTTGGCCACCTGGATTGCTTCCAGATTCTGGCTACTGTAAACGGTGCTGTGATGAACATAGAAGTATATAGGGCCCTTTTGGATTGTGTTTTGTGTTCCTAGGTTAAAACCCTGGAGTGGTATTGGTGGATAATAAGAAAGTTCAATTTCAAGTTTTTTGAGGAATATCTATATTTTTTTTACATTTTCTTCTTTAGATATATTTATTGTGGTAGGTTTTCTCTAATCACTTGTGGATTTCTAGGAATTTTAATGCTCATTACATTTAAGGAGAACATCACAATTTCCTTAATGAAAGTAACTCAGTATGTCAGGAGATTGCTCAGTTTTGAAAGATCAGTAGCCAGCATGCTAAATCTTCCCAGCACATCTCTTTCCATACAAACAGTAACAAGAAAGAGATTTATATTTAGGATTATATTTAAGAGTTTATTGGAATTAGAAAAATACACCACATATTTCTGGATTCTACATTTGGACTTTATATCTCCAAACCTTTTTTCTTCCTATGTATCAACTCTAATTCTTTTTTGTTTGTTTGTTTTGGATTATTTTGACTTTGAGTTCACACTTGGTGATGCCTTGGCCTGACTCCAAACACTCTCTCTCTCTCTCTCTCTCTCTCTCTCTCTCTCTCTCTCTCCCTCCCTCCCTTTGGGATCATTCTTAGGAAGTTCCACTCCACCAGGAATTCAAGTTGATTTTGTGCAAAAGGAAACAGCCTCCCACAGTATTATCCTTTCTGCCCTCAATAACTCATGGTCTTAAGAACAAGAATTCTTGAGGCCGGAAAAGGCTGCTCAGGGTGTAAGGCAGGGGTCTCAAACTCTAGGCCCGTCGGCCATTTGAAGGCCTCCATACAACATTTTGTGGCCCACAGCTGGTCTTCAAATATAACTGTATTCACGATTATTTGCTTACTGAATAATCGCAATAAAAATCACATTAGTAAGAAAAAATAGCATTAAACATTTGCGTACCCTGAGCAGTTCTGTTCGGGGTATGCAAATGTTTAATGCGATTTTTTTCTTACTAACGCAATTTTTATTGTGAATATTTGGTAAGCAAATAATCGCGAATACTTTGCACCTAGCACAGACGTCATTTCCGCTGCTCCTACTGGCTGTCCCTTGCATAATCGGAGGCCTAAGGAAGAGAAGTTTATTACAGAATTAGATTTTGTCATACCTTCATCATGACTTCATCAAAGCCTGCAGTGAAGAGAAAAATTGATGACGAACACAGACAATTTCAGGAAAAGTGGGAGACGCAGTATTTCTTTGTTGAGCACAGGGGCATCCCCACATGTCTTATTTGCTCAGAGAAAGTTGCAGTGCACAAGGAATCAAATTGAAACACCATTATTCAACTAAACATGCTGAGGAATGTGCTGAATATCAAGAAAATAAGAAAACCAAGTGGATTGCTAGTCTTAAAGCATCTAATGAGGCAACAAGATTTCTTCAAGAAAGCAACCAAAGAGAATGTTGCATCAGTCGAAGCTAGTTACATGGTTCGTGAGATGAATGCTAAGGCATGGAAACCATTCACAGAAGGAGAGTTTGTTAAAAAAAAAAATTCACGTTACAGGCTGGAAGTATATCTGTCCGTAAAAGAAGGTCAGTTTAGCAAAATCAGCCTTTCTGCCAGCACTGTGGCAGAGTGCATTTCTGACATGTCAAGTGACATTTATTATCAACTGTGTGAGAAAGCCAAATGTTTTGATGCATACTCAGTTGCTCTTGACGAGGGCATAGATATAACAGATACTGTGCAGCTCACAATTTATGTCTATGGTGATGATTCCAATTTTGAATTGACAGAGAAGCTGCTCACAATAATTCCAAGGCATGGCCAGACCACCACTAATAAGATATTTCGGCATCTGTGTGATGCCATTGAGAATGCAGGTTTGTCATGGAAGAGGTTTGTTGGAATAATAACCAATGGAGCGCCATCAATGACAGGGAGGAAAAATGGACTGGTAGCACTTGTTTAAAAAAAAATTAAAGAGAAGGGTGTAGAGAAGGCCATTGCTCTTCACTGCATTATCCATCAGCAGGCCCTTTGCAGTAAATGCCTGCCATGTGACAATGTGAAGTCTGTTGTTGTGAAATGCATCAACCAAATCAGATCCAGGGGCTTAAAGCACAGAAGGTCCTATGCTTTTTTAGAGGAAATGGAGTCAGAATATGGAGATGTGCTCTATTTCACCGAGGTACATTGACTCAGCAGGGGAAATAACCTGAAAAGATTTTTTGAGTTGAAAGAAGTGAAAGCTTTCATGGAGAAGGATGGGAATGCTATTTCTGAGTTGAGTGATCACAAATGGCTCATGGACTTAGCTTTTCTTGTCGACATCACACATAAGCTGAATGTACTAATGCTACAAGGCCTGGGGAAGCTTATCAGTGCTGCCTATGACAATGTGAGAGCATTCTCCACAAAACTTGTGTTATGGAAATTTCAGCTCTCTCAGACAAACCTTTGCCATTTCCCAGCATGCAAGGAACTTGTGGATGCAGGTATGCCATTCAGTGGTGAGAAATATGTTGATGCTATTTTTAAGCTAGAGAAGGAATTTGATCACAGATTGCAGAGTTCAAAAAGCACAAGAGCCACTTTCCAAATTTTTGTGGAGCCCTTTTCCTTTGATGTGCAAGTGCCCCTCCTGTGCTTCAAATGGAGCTCATTGACCTGCAATGCAACTCTATTCTCAAAGCCAAGTTCAGGGAGATTAGTGGAAAAGCAGACATGCATGGGCAATTTTTGAGAGAATTGTCCCCCAGCTTCTCTGAGCTTTCCCGAATGTTCAAGCGCACTATGTGCCTTTTGGGGAGCATATATTTGTGTGAAAAGTTATTCTCCACATTGAACTTCAATAAGTCAAAGTACAGGTCTAGACTTAATGATGATCATCTTCAAACCATACTGAGGGTCTCAACTGCTTCCTCTCTAAAGCCAAATGTGGTTTAGATTTGTGAGAAGAAGCGCTGTCAAGTCTCTGACAGCAAGGACTAGGCAAAAGATGCCATGTTAAGAAGAACTGTTCATGATCTTCACTCAATTTACTATTTATGTTCAGAAGAAATAATTAAAACTGTTAATAATGATGTTTGAGGACTTTTTTTTGTGAAATCCCTTATGTGGCCCTGCCTCACCCTGACTTTGCCTCCTGCGGCCCCCAGGTAAATTGAGTTTGAGATCCCTGATGTAAGGCATCTGCCTAGGACAGACCACTGTTTGATCCTTCAAGCCAGGACCAATTTCTGAATTTCTAAGCGCATACCCAGTAGTAACCCCTGAGCTTCACCGGGTGTAGCCCCAAAACCAAACCAACCAACCAACCAACCAAACAAACAAACCAAAAAACAAAACAAAACAAAACAAAACAAAACAAAACAAGAGTTATTGATCTTGGGGCCCAGAGAAATAGCACAGCTGCGCTTGCCTTGCAAGCAGCTGATCCAGAACCTAAGGTGGTTGGTTTGAATCCTGGTGTCCCATATGGTCCCCTGTGCCTGCCAGGAGTGATTTCTGAGCAGATAGCCAGCAATAACCCCTGAGCATTGCCTGGAGTGGCTCAAAAACCAAATAAAAAAAAAAGAACTATTGATCTTTCGTCTTCAATTCTGTTTTGGATTTTTTCCCCCTTTTGGCTTATTTTTCTAAGATGTTCCTACCTATATATTAACTTGAATGCTTCTTTTGGCTAAAAGAGATGGAAAATAAAAAAGAAAGCATATCAGGGATAATAAAAATTAACTGGTATCCCCAGTGTTTACATTTCTGGTCATGGAGGGCTAGCATCTCTACAGATTCCGTAAAAGAGGTGAAGGATTCCAGTAATGAAATATATATGTATATCATCCTTATATTTTACATATAATAGTCTATATAGCATATAGTATATAATTATAGTCTATTAAAGGAGACAAAGGAAGTATAGAAATGTACCATTATCCAACAGGTTACTACAGTAAGCTGCAAGTATAAATGCTGACCAGCTGCTGCTTGGCTGCTGAAGCCCAAGGCCGCCAGAGTCCAATACTGCAAGGATCAATGGGCCTCAATGGGGCCCATGGGGTTTGGCTGTTGTGTGGGGTCTCCTGTCCACGAAGGGACACCAACATGTATTGACTGCCTTCCCGGGACTGAGAGAGAAAGAAGAGAGAAGTTGAAACAAAGTATACTTTTTATTCCTCCTGCATCTGATGCCTGCTACTGCTATTTAGGGGTTTCTGAAAGAGAAGGAGAGATAAAAGAAAATTCACCAGCTATAGATGGATGGAGGAAGTCTGGGATCAAAAAGAAAGAAACAGAAATAGATACAAAGCAGACAGCATCTCTCTCATGCTTTATCTCTGGCTCTCCTGCAGTCCAGAAGGCACTGCTCTGGTCACTACTCTGGGACCCCGGGCAAAGGTCCAAATTTTCCTTTTTATACCTAGCATGACAGAACATGTCCAAGGGGTGTTCAAGGGGCATGTTCAAGTTCAACTGTTATTAGAGTGGGGTTATTCAAGGGATGTGTCGACGTATAAATGCCATACATCTGGCATCTCCACAGATTTTATAGTAGACAAGTGGGGTGAAGGATTCTAGTAAGGATATATATGCAAATATTACATATAATATGTACCGTATTTTCCAACATATAAGACGACTTTTGAAACAAAAAATGTCAACCGAAAATAGGGATCGTCTTATACGCAGAGTATATCCCGAAAAATGTTTCAATATGCCAAACTAAACAAAAATTGTCTGAATATTGCCACAAAACGAATTTTCCAACTCGATCCTGCACCAATCACTGCAAGGCTGCTTGGACTACCTCTCTAACTCGGCCAATCCAAGCAGGCTTTTAATGCATGCAAATTAGACAATGTTCTACACTGCTGCTCAAATTGGCCCGAGTCAGAAAGGAAATCTATTACAGTAGAACCTTTGAGCCTTTGCTTGTTATGATTGACTCACTGTGGTACATACAGTTGCAGCACAGGAACATTCTGTCTGATACAGCGAATATAGGCCTAAACCTATGTTTTAACCTATGTTTTAAATTAGGGGGTCATCTTATACACCCAGTCGTCTTATATGCTGGCAAATACAGTAGTATATAGTCTGTAAAAGGAGAAATAAATCATCTGGAAACCAGGATTCTTAAAGTGATTTTTCTTTTTCTAGGGTTAATGGTGAGTCAGTAAAAGACTGAAAAGGGGGGTACCATTCTCCCTTTAGTGACCTTCTCTTTCTCTACTTCCTAGTCAGTATTATCAGCCTGTGATTCTGAGCTGGGAGATTACTCCATTTCCCAGATCATTGTGCTTCTCCTAAGTCTGTGATTTGACCTCTAGACTCCTGTGTCCTCTCAGAGATCCTGGCTAGATCCTATCCCTGTGGCCTGTAGGGCGATTTCAGTTGGACGGTTCCTAGGGAAACCTCCCTGGTCACTGTTAAGGACATTACTGAGGGTGGGTTACAGCTATCTGCCAGCAGGCATGTGCCCTCCTTTCCTGAGATCTGTGAAGTCAGCCTCTCTGACATTATCTCAGAGCCTCATGCCTCCATGGGAGAGCTTCCTCAGGCTAACTGGAGACAGTTTAGGAATTAGAGTTGAGACTGGACCTTTTGGAAACTGCCTCTTAATCTTGTAGATTAGAGTTGTCAGACCCTGCACAGAATAAAGGTGTTGGGGCTGTGATCTCCCCTGAAAAACTGACCTGGCCTCTTGACAGGATAAATAAATTTTGGAACTTGCCAATATTTTTCTTAGAAGCAATCAGTTATTGAAAACAGATGCAGACTACAGAGATAATTCCATACTTCCTGGGGAGCTGACTGGTTTACTTAAGTGGAAGTAGATATAGGAATTTAATGAGCATTAAGGAGGCTTCTCCCGCATTGTTAGGAACTGTGACCCAGATAGACCACGTTAGGATACACTCAGTATGGTAGTTCCGGCCTACTGGTTGAATGGTAGGGGCCAGATGTGCTTCGCCAGAATCACATCAGTGGTATTCATGTATTCAGGGCACAAGGTTCTGGGATCAAAATTAGTGACAAGTCACATACTTTGTACAAACATCTCGATATACAGTCTGCTGCAGGTGTCTTGCGTCTCAGCAATCCTTGTGGAACAGAGTCCTTTCACGAGAGGAAAGTGGGTACACGAGTGGATGAATATGGAATATGAAATAATAGAGACCACACAAAATGCATTGTATGTGGACCCACGTCTGCATCATAGATGCTACAGGCGAGAGACAAACTTTACTTTTCAGCTGATGAGATTTTAAGTACAACTCTGCTATGCAAAGTGTTTCCAGGGAAACAAAGGGCAGAGGATCTTTAGGAGGGACAACACAATGGTACCAGACCCTAGAATCTACAGAGCAAATAATTACCCTATGTAGGTGAGAAAGAGCCCTGTTAGTGTTGTAAGGCAAAACATGAGACAGAGGTGTTCTGGTTTTGTAAGAAGCTTCTAATAGCAAAGAGAAGAGAAATTGGCTTTGCTATAAAAGTTTGCAGCCTGCCAGAAAGTAGAATTTAAAAGACAGAAGCTATTGTTTACCACCATGAAGCTGAGACCAGAAAAAAACAAGTTGCTGGGAACTGGCTGGACTCAACCCTTGAGTTGCAAATATACTAGCCAGCGGGGAATTTTAGCAGTCTTTGGTGCTGAAATTTCTTTATGACTGCAAGAAAACTAAGGCCGAATTTTTGTAGTTAGCAAAGGAGACAAAGTCAAATAAAAGGAAAAGAGAAATATGTCACAGCCATGTCAGAAATATAGCCAGTAATCCATGCAGGGGTTATGAATTGACTTCCACCGACTTGCCTTCTGGCTGAATTATTTCTTGGGGAAAATTAGGCACTTCACCAGGAAAGCCAATAGACACATCTGGAGTGTGCTTTCCCTTTATAATGGAGACATGCATGCTGCATGACTTGGCAATAGTCAATATTTTTGAATTATCTTTCTGCCCTAATAGTTATTTTCTTATTAAATTTGAGAATTTTAAATCATACCTAAGGGTGCTCAGGGCTTACTTCTGGCTTTGTGGTGAGGGGTCGCTACTGGCTAATTGGAGAACCATATAACTGTCAGGGTTAGCTGGGTTCATAGTCCTGGTTAGCTCTGGTTAGATGAATTCACAGCAAGGAGTCTACTCATAGGACTAGATTTCATCTTTTTTTTTTTTAATCAGATGCATGCATGGAATATGTTAAAGTTTCTACCTAATGTTTTTTGTTTGTTTGTTTGTTTTGGGGCCACACTCACTGATGCTCAGGGGTTACTCCTGGCTAAGAGCTCAGAAATTGCTACTGGCTTGGGGGGGACCATATGGGAAGCTGGGGTATCGAACCCCGGTCAGTCCTAGGTTAGCACTTGCAAGGAAGATGCCTTACCTCTAACACCACTACTCCAGCCTCTTTACCTAATATTTTTAAATATATTTCAAAAGGGTGAGTTTTAGAGTTGCAAGGAAAAAGTTCTTTTTACCAAACTTTAAGGCAATAACTTATATGTGAACTGAATCACTTTTATATGTAATTTTATAAAAATCCTACTCAATTTTAGAACTCATTGTGAGTTAAATCACTTCAATACTTTCTTGAAATTTTGACACTACTTTAGCTCCATTAATAGGGTTACATTTTTGAACCTAATACAAATTCATACATCTTATATAAGAACTCGAACAATTCTCTTAGCATTTTTAAATTTAGAAATCAATAATTTTTCTGAAAATTATGCATATTAGAACTCATCTTCATATTATATCAACTAAGTTAGCATGGAAAGAGATGTAAGTATATTATTACAATTATGTCACTGTATAATTATAGAACAACTCTTCAGTTACATCTAGTGAAAGAATTTTGGTTATTTGAAGAAGAATATGGTGAATTCATTCTATGGATAGGGCAAATATTTTTAACTCCTTTACTGAGGCTAGAATTTAGGCAGCTTAGAAAATTCTTAAAACATAGTATAAAAATGCATTAAAAATGCTGAACTTCTGAGTACAAATTTAAAATAGAAAATAAAGTTGATGCAAATGATAGTTTGTTAAATCAAAAAAGGAAGGATGTTTTGCTATGGATGATTTCTAGTTTCAATTAGCCGAAACACTGTGATAAAAAAAGAGGTGTTCAGAAGTAAAATTAAAATAATAATGTGGACAATTTGAGCACTCAAAAAATGGCGACTTTCCATTTTATTCTAGGTATAACAAAAATAGAAGGTTTGCTTGGCACATATAAAGTATGAATCATGCAGTGACTTTAATAATGACATTGATATACACAATCAAAATCCTAATATTGGGATTATTTTTAGAGGCTAAATTATGTTGTGTTTAATTTTGTATAGAAAAATCTGCCACAGAAAAATACTTTATAAATATTTTGTAAATATATTAGTCAATAATTAGAAAAATTATTAAAATCAGTTCTGTGCTTGCACTAAAAATTTATTTAATGATCTACAAAATGCTTGTTGTATATTATCAAGCACATGTTAAATAATGTTGTGAATGTAAAATGTGCATCTGCAGACTTTTCTCAGGGGAATGTATATTTAATTAGAGACAATTGGAAATTCATTTTTTATAAAAATTAATTGTCTGTGTTACATGATTCAAAATATTAAGAGTAACAATTTGGGTGAATTACTTTGCAATGTGTCTACATGTTGGAAATATGACAAATTATATTAAGTCCTTTCCTAGGAACTTATAGTTTCTACCCTGATGTATTGAAGTGTAAAGTAATCATGTTCAGGAAAAATAAGTTAAGAATTCAGTAGATATACATAGTTTATGCTGATAATAAAAATACATATTAGTATTCTAACAATGTTCAACTAATTTAAATGGAAGTAATATTAGAGTCATTTATTTGCTACATCGTGATAAGCAACTGATCCTCATTAACTCTGATTTAATAAGAAATTGATTATTCATGTGTTTTTATAGAAGAAAAGAGTATATTGAGTGAGCTTAATATTTTAACCTATAGTTACTTAAGAAACAGTGTAGAGGGGGCCGGGCGGTGGCGCTAAAGGTAAGGTGCCTGCCTTGCCTTGTACTAACCTAGGTCGGACCACGGTTCGATCCCCCGGTTCCCCATATGGTCCTCTGTACCTGCCAGGAGCGACTTCTGAGCGAATAGCCAGGAGTAACCCCTGAGCGTCACTGGGTGTGACCCAAAAACCAAAAAAAAAAAAAAAAAAGAAACAGTGTAGAAAGAACACTGTAATGTAATTCTCCATTTTTGTTGCAAGAAAGAAAAAAATTACCTATCTGAATTATTTGAGAATTTATGACTTCTATAACTATGATAATTAGAATTATCATCAGAACAGGCTAGCCATAATTTTTTACTTCTTCACATGTGACATATTTCCATTTTCTGTACTTTTCATAAAGCATCTTCAGGGGAGATCAAACATGTTTTTTTTTTAATTTGGCTTAGAGTTAAATATGTGAAAATTTAAAGTAAAAGCTTAATTGAAAAGATAACTGTGCTATTTCTATATGGTTGATATTTTTGAGATTGACTTCATAGCCTTCAACTCTGAATTTCTCTTGTTGAAGTACTTCATTTTGTACTTTTACTCTAAAAATCATTATTTTGAGGACAGAACTACTTGTTCAATAGTGACTCATCTCACATAAATAAGTTAAGTTCCCCATATATGATTATCATCTACCCAGTCAAGATAAAGAGTATAATTGTGAAGATAATTGGAATAATTAGAGAAACTTATCACCTTCAAATATAGAATGTAACATTCAGAGTGATAAGGTCAAAGCAGGTTACCCCAATATTATTCCCTTTACATGTATTGATTAATTGAAGCAATATTGACTTATAAAACTGAATATATTTTCTCAGGTACAACTTCAAACCTTTTAAATTTTGTGCTGTCACATAACAACCACCAAATATCAAATATGCCAACATTCCTCCCAACAGTTTATTATACCCCTTTCCTATTTTCTTTTTTCCTCTCTCAACTTTGTTCATTTCAGTGATAGTTGGGTGTAGCTCCACCCCGGAATACAGGTAACTGAGACCCGCCCATTTCTGGGCAGGGTTTTGGAAACCGGAGATGACCTGTAACTTTACTTGCAGACCCTCCCATTTCCTGGGAGGGGTCTGGGAAAGGTACTTAAGGGCTCTGACCCAGAGGAGAGAATCTCTTTGGTGTTTGGCTCTTGCCCGGTTGGATCTTTACCAGTTTGAAGGTCAGAGGAAAGATGGCTTAGAGAAGTTAAGATGCAGGGCTAGCTGCTTAAAAGGTTATGATATAGGCCACACATGTAGTGGCTAGGATGAATAAAGCTGTTACTTCCTGAAGCCTGCATGTGAGTGAGATTTTACCCTCCGCTCTCATGAATCTCCAGATCTGACGATTAATGAGGGTTGTGGAGCCACATGGTTCAGAGCCTAAAGATAGAAGCCTCCATCCACTGTCCAAGTCAATCATCAGGCCTATTTTTATTACAGTTGGGTTCTAGGATTTGGTTTGTTTGGATTTATCTATTCCTTTGTGTTTCATCTCTGTGTTCAATCTGAGTGAGATTATGATTATTTTGAACCATAGATACTTGAGAAACAGTGTAGAAATAACAAAATAATATAATACTCTCTTTGTTCTTGCAAGAAAGGAAAGAATTCCCTAAGTGAAGTGTGCCTTCCTGTAGGAGAAAGTTAGAAGGCATTTTCCAATCAGTAAACGCTGTTAAAACAAAATTTGTTAATATTTTATTAATATTAACCCAATATGTTTCTTTTCAGTTCTTCTATGTCTAAGAAATATAGTTTTTCAATACTCTGATCATTTCTCAACATCCCACATCTAATGATATCTTCATAAATTAGAAATAGAGTTATTTAATCTCTTTTATTGTACATGTTTTTATTTGGGGGGCACACCTGGTGACACTCAGGTGTTACTCCTGGCTATGCGCTCAGTAGTTGCTCCTGGCTTTGGGGACCATAAGGGATGTCAGGGGATCGAACCGCGGTCCATCCTAGGCTAGCGCTGGCAAGGTAGATACCTTACCTCTAGTGCCACTGTGCCGGCCCCTATTATACATGTTTTTATTATATGAAATCAAAAACTAGAAAGGTAAAAGAGAGTTTTCCCATCCTTACAAAATAAAAGCATCAGAACTATTAAATATATAATATTAAATATATTTATATAATTATTTATAATAATTGTTATATATTATTGCATATTAATGATATATGTATAAAATTTGTTGGTCATAAGTTGTAGGGCACTTGCCTTTGCACGCAAATAAACTGAATTAATTTCTGACACCTAGTATGATTCTCTGAAAATCAGTCAGAGTGATCCCTAAGCTCAGAACTCGGAGTAAGCCATGAGAACAATTGGGTATGGCCCCAAATGCAAATATATGTGTGTATATGTGTGTTTTTTGTTTTGTCTTTATTATCTTGAAATGTTGGTATAAAATAACATTTGCTAACTTATTTGGAAGAAACTCATTTTATTATCAGTGATATTGTATTTATATTATCATTTATAACATTTAATAAATTTTGTATTTAAAATGTTTATTTTGCAACTATTCTAACTACACAAATCTGATGTAAAATATGGATGTTAAAGATAGAAGATTGTTTTAGAAATTTCCTTATAGAATTCAATGTTATACAAATCTATTACATATTTTAACAAAAAAAAGTAAGCTATTCATGGAAATTTAATTTTAGAAAAGAGGTTTTCCAAACCTGGCACATTAATTTTGACTTCAGTAATGAAAGTAGCAATAGTTCATTAAATAAGTTTAAATATTCTCAAAGCCTGAACTGAGCATGTATTTTATTTATATAAAACATAAAGTGAGTCCAAAATTCATTTGAAATGCTCTAAAAGTATGCTAAATATCATGAACTTCAATTCCCTTAACTCACAGATATTATACGATGTCATATATTTGTCTGAGGGGCTAAAAGTTCTACCACAAAACTTTATTTCACATGAGTTGAGAATAGATGATTTAAGGACTAGTACCTGTATACTTGAGTATAAACCAACCCAAGTATAAGCCTTGTTTACACTAAACCTGGGAACCTTAGTGACTTGAGTATAAGCTGAGGTAAAAAATGCAACACCCACTGGTAAATTTCAAAAATAAAAATATATGCCTGGAGCCGAAGAGATGGAGGTAGCGTGTTTGCCTTGCATGCACAAGGATGGTGGTTAGAATCCCAGCATCCCATATGGTCCCCTGAGCAATTTCTGAGCATAGAGCTAGGAGTAACCCCTGAACACTCTCAGGTGTGACCCCCAAACCAATATATATATATACATATATATATATATGCATATATGTATATATATATGTGTATGTATATATATGCCCAAAACAATTACAATAATTGAGGAATCAGTAGGTTAAATGTTTTTCAATATTTATTGCTAAAGAAAAACTCTAAACTAGCAGCAATAACTTTAAAACTTTAAATAAAGTGCAGAAAACCAGAGCTTAACAGGTAATCAAGCCAAATCACAAAGGTTAAAATCCTTTAAAATTGGATTCCTCATCATCATCTATATGTCCAAATAGAGCTTCAACTAGATCTCATGTAAGGGTATCAGCACAGACATTGTCATCATCACTGAGCTCACAGATATCATCATCACTGCTGTTGGTCTCATAAAAAGCGAAGAATATTGTGGGTTAAATAGTTCAGTGGCATACAATTCAGCCGCCTACCTCTTCAGCTCAACCAGGACTTGTGGACTGAGCTGAAGCACCGCCCCCTCCAGCAGACTGCAGGAGACTTCTGGAGACCTGTATGACCCAAGTATAAGTCAAGTTCAGGTTTTTTGGCACAAATCCTGTGCAGGAAAAACTTGGCTTATACTTGAGTATATATGATAATATTAGCTCAAAGGACTAAGAGGCTTTGCATACTCAAGAATCAAATCCAAACCAGAGCACTACATGGATACCCAATTTTGCTGGTGATATCCAATCAAAACCATAGAACTGAAAGTTAATATTTCCTCTTGAGAAGAAAACAAATATAAAACATATACAAATATACTTATATCATATGCAAATACAAACACAAAAGCATACACCAACATGCACACAGATTTCTTTTTTTATTTTGTTTTTTGCTTTTTGAGGCCACACCCATTTGATGCTCAGGGGTTACTCCTGGCTAAGCGCTCAGAAGTCGCTCCTGGCTTGGGGGACCATATGGGACGCCGGGGGGGATTGAACTGCGGTCCTTCCGTGGCTAGCGCTTGCAAGGCAGACAACTTACCTCTAGCGCCACCTCACTGGTCCTATCACACAGATTTTGAAAGGCAGTTTAAGTGTAGATTAATGGTGGTTTTAGTTAGTTTGTTTGTTATGTTAATTTTAGGCTACATCCAAAGGTGCTGAGGATTACTATCAGCTAAGTGGTTGGTTGGAGGGGATCATCCCATGTCAGTGCTCACAGAACCATTTAGTGATGAGTGTGCTATTGAACTTATGCCTATGAAAATCCATTACTAAAAATATTGTAAACCAAAACAGTATAATATTATATTAAAGAATGACTTTAGAAAGAATAGAGTATATATAAAGTGATATCTTTTAATGAGTCTTTTTAATGTTCATTATATTGCAAAATACAAATTATTTAAAGAACAATGCTAATAATTCATCCATAAAGATAAATTACTACACCACTTATTTTAAGTTAATAGTAGAGTCTTCAGATGATCCAAATTCTTTTAAAGTTTTGTGTCAAGAAAGAAGAAAGTAATGTTTGCATCAACTTTGTGATTTCTCACTCAGTTGTGTCAATGAATTGCTTCTTTGGCATTATTACATGAACAATTTTTACAGTTATTTTCTTAATTTGCATACAATTATTTTATCCGAAAATATAAATTTAAATTGAATTATATGTTTCATAATAGAGGTGAGTGTGTGTGTTGAGAGAGAGAGAGAGAGAGAAAGAGAGAGAGAGAGAAAGAGAAAGAGAGTGAGAGCTTGACCTTTGGCTAAACTAGGCAGTGTTCAATGCTTACTCCTAGGTATATGCTCAGGGATCACTTGTGGCAAGGTTCAGGGCGCCATATGGTTATAGAGACAAATCCTGGTCAGCGTCATGCAAAACAAGAGCCCTATCTGCTTTACATCAAGCCATGCCCTAAAGTGAATCAATATTTCAAGGAAAATATGAAGTGATTATTTAAGGAATGAATGACTACTTAAGAATATGACTTAAATAACTTTTTTTCATGATAACTATTTTCTCTTTAACTATTTCAATTTAGATTGCACTTTATCACTCAAGTTTGAAAAATATAAATTTTTATGCACTTTGTCAGGTAATGGTATGCATTGAATGTCTTTGATAGTAAATAATATAAGGAGCTTGCCTTGCATGCTGCCAAGTAGAGTTTGATCCCTACCATCTGTACAGTAGCCTCAAGTGCCACCAGGAATAATTCCTGAGAACAGATCTAGGAGTAATCCCTGAGAGTATTGTTAGGTGTGGTCCAAAAAATAGTTTAAAAACAAATCAAAACAAAACAAGAAAAAAAAAACCTCTTTGTCTTTTCCAACTACACTTAATCATTCCATCATTTGACTACCTTGAGAGAAACAGTACAAAAGCTTTAAATGTCCATAAAGACTAACAGGTGCTACTCTTGAAACTGTATAGTATTTTAGATCAATACAATAATTATATGTGTAATGAATTACAAACACATTATTATGTAACATATGTAAAATTACTTGGGGAATTTGAGGAGTAGAGGATGGAGTTTAGATACCTAGTTCAGAAGCTGAATTCACAGAACTTTACAGAAAATGGAATTCTGAAACAGGATTCTTTATTTTTAAAAAATCATTGTGTAAACAGCTTTCTAAAAACAAACAAAAAAAGAAAATCTATGATGTAGACATATAATGTGCTTTTTCTGATTATACCATGTCATATTTTGTTCTTTGACTTAGGACTTAAAATTTCTCTAATTTTTTATCTATAAAAAATTAAAATTAATATATGTATTGTTCCTTCTGTGAAAACTTCATTCTCACATAATGGGAAAAAAGATTGGAATAAAACGTTCAAGTCACTTGTTAGTGGCTACATTTCTCTTCCTGATGGAGAAGAACAACTCAGGTTTCTTGAGATTTTCTTTAAACTTGGCCATTTCTGTTTATTCTTCCTCTACCAACAATAAGGGTTTTTTTTTGTTTGTTTGTTTTTGTTTTTGGTGGAGAAGCATACCTGGTAGTGCTCAGGGGTTACTCCTGACTCTCTACCCAGGAATCACCCCTGTAGGGCTCAGGACAGCATATAGAATGCTGGGGATCAAGTCTGGGTCAGCCAAGTAAAAGGCAAGCGGTCAACCCACCCTACTATAGCTCTGGACTTACACTATATATTCTTATTTCTGAATCCTGAGTTAAATGAACATGAATAGTCGACTTGAAGCAAATGGCTAGAAGCTATAAGGAGTATGAGATGAGTATCTTCTGGTAAATCGTCCTCATTTCTTTAGACCTGATTATTTAAAAATCAACAGGAAAACAAATGAAACAATTTATTCTACTCTCTACACCATTTTTTCTTATCTGAATTTCTAAACTACTCTAGAAACAAATGATAGCAGTTGACCCTGTCCTGATTATACAGAACAAGCTCTTTGCAGAATGTCTGCTTGAATAAATCACCTGAATAGTGTATGTTTGTGTGTATAAGTGTCTGAAGAGTTAAAATAATGAGAAAAAATCTAATAAGATGAAAATCCCCCCCCCTTTTTTTTTGGTTTTTGAGCCACACCCAGTGACGCTCAGGGGTTACTCCTGGCTTTGCGCTCAGAAGCCGCCCCTGACCTGGGGGACCATATGGGGCACGGGGATTGAACCGAGGTCTGTCCAAGGCTAGCGCGGTAAGGCAGGCACCTTACCTTCAGCACCACCCCCCCGGCCCCGAAAGTGCTTCTCTGTTGATTGACAGATAAATGTGTTTCTGACTACATTCTCCTCCTTTCTGAAGCATCATTAGTGCATCAACTAGTTGATGATATTGTAGGCCTAAAGGAATTTAGGACCCCTAATTTTCAAGAATAATGCCATTCAATGGTCTGAGAAATAGTACAGTGCTATGGCACTTGTCTTGCATGCAGCAAACCCAGCATCACCTCATATGTTTCCCTGAGCTCCACTATGTGTAATCCCTGATCACAGAGTCAGAAGTAAGGCCTCAGCACCACCAGATGTGGTTCAATTCCACTTCCCCAAAATAATAATGCCATACATTTAGTCATTTTTGTTTCATTGATTTCTCATCCATACAACCCATTTTGTTCCCAGTTCTATATTGTGAAATGAAAAAGCAATGTAAACATGTTATAGTAAGACTAGATTATAAAATAAGCTTTATTTGACATCATTGTTTTTCCTTCTGGTCACACCCGGAGACTCTGAGGGGTTATTCCTGACTATGTGCTCAGAAATCACTCATAGTTTGGGGTATTATATGGGGGATTATAAGGCACAAGACAGATGCCTTACATCGGGCCACAGCTCCAGCCCCTAGTTTTTCTTCTGTTTTAGGTCAAAAGCTGAACTGTTTCTGTCTGACTTTGAACCCAGGGTCACTCCTGGCAAGGCTCAAGGGATCATTTTTGTTGTTGGAGATCAAATTTGAGTGCAAAGTAAATGTCCTAGTAACTGTATTCTTTCTCTTATCTTTCATATGAACCTTTATTTGTCCAGTAACTACAGGGGAAAACCAAATATTGAAGTTTTCTCTGAAAAATGTGCATATATAAATTCATAGATCTCTACATTCTTTTTAAATTGCATCTGATTATGTTTATTATGTTTATAGTTTGAACTGACGGCTAAAGTTTAGAGTGAAATGTTAATAATTTTTAACTCTATGTTTAAGACAAATTAATAATGGTTCTAGAAAGAGCCCCGGATACAGTGAGAATGCACCAAAGGGTATCCAAAGATCTTGGTGTAGATGATAAAAAGAAAAGTAACTTTTGAATATCAAGAAATCTTTGTCACAGTGAATTCATCCACCAGATGTAACAGCTGGATCAGAGGGGCTTTGTATCATAGGAAAAAGGTTGGGACCTGTCTTAAAATAAGTGGCTAATACCAAGTTACTCTTATTTACTCAGAAAACTAAGGTTTGATAATAATATGCTGTTCTGGGGCCAAATCCTTTTTTGTTTGCATAGTCTTCTAAATTTCAATTAAATTCAATATCTTCTTGAGGATCTATTCTTGTGGGCATTTATGTTTTTAACATTTTTTTAAGTGATTCAATCAGACAATAACTCCAAAATATTAAATCAATACTGTGACTTCTAAATTGTTTCCTTACAACATAACTCTGAGAATAGGTGGATCTGTACATTAATTAGAGTTAAAGGTGACTGAATCTCCCACTTGTCATCTTTTTCCTTCCTCTATTTGCCATTCTATTTTTGTCTATTATTCATGGAATTCTAGGTTCTTTTTGTTTTGTTTTGTTTTGTAATCAGTTAAGTGCTCTTTCACTGTTCAGCATTTCAACGATTGAATTGGGTAAAATATGCAGTCAAATCCAAAAGAGATAATATGTTCTAGTAAAAAGAAAGTATTCTGAGTATCATTTGTTAATATAAATTAAGATTATTATTTCTTCTTTCTTGTTTTGTGCCATAATTCTCTTAATAAATGGAAAACAGGGCAGGCGATTCTTTCTATTTCCTGTTTGAAGAAAATTTTTCTGTCAATAATTTAAATGTAACTTTTGAAAAGGTGTGTTTAGCACCCTAGACAAAATATTAATAATTTGGGAATCTAGCATTTTTAAATTATCTTAGCAGCTGAAGAAAGCCTTTAAGAAAATTTCTAATGCACAGACTACATCAGCTTAAATGCTTTATTTCTGTTCATTTTAATCTTATTACTCCTCTGATTAATATTTGTCATTAGTTCCATATACATAAAACTCTAATCAAGATATGTAAGATGGTTATAACTCATACATTTATTGATTTATATATTATCTGATACATTTTTAAATAGACATCATTGCTGAGTTGTTTCATGTCTTTAAATTTGTGCCCTCCTGGTGCCTAATTTTTGGTGATCAAAAATTATTACTTGGCCATGTTCTGAAGAAGTAATTGATGCTGAGCATTTGTGGATTCCTTAAAATCCAAGTCCAGAGGCAAGTCATGAATAATGTAGGATGGAAGATTATATGGAGGAGCACTAAAAAGCCTCAATCAAAATTTAATATTACCAAAAAATTAAGCAGGGTCATCTTGTATCTTGCATCTCTGCTGATGCTCCTTTTGAATGTAGCTGCTTAAAGTAAATTTATAACCAGTATCATTAGAATTGCTAGCTAATTTAAAAATCACTGAAATCGACAAAGTTCCACTTATTGGAACACTATATACAGAAATTTTTGATGCAGAATATTTAGCATTTATAGTCGGATGTGAGCATTCCAAAAGCAACACTAATGATTTCCAATGCAAATGTTAAAATAATTTATATGATATATATCTATAAAGCTCACATCATAACTCCTATGGTACATATCTTTAAAATTAAAATTATCAATGTCTATAGTTTCATAAATACAAAGTTTATATTACTAAGTGTATTATAAAATTAGTTTTTTGAAAGTAACATTTATTTATTTTGTTGTACATTTAAATTTCTCTGAACACTTCCTGTAACTTAAAAAATGATGAAAGATTAAGAGAAAATTGTAATAGCTTTACTGTATTTTCCTAATTGTTTTTGTATTGCTGGACACATTTCCTATATTTGTTAATAAATCATTAGGAAAATAAAAGATATGTATTATATTCTTATTGATTTTTATTTTATGCCCATTTTGATACTTAGTCTTTGATTCAATAACTTTGGCTATGATTTAGATTGCATTTGTGCCTGTAAGACAAAAATTAGCAAACCAAAATTTTAATTAAAACCCCCAGTTTCCCATTTATCTCATGTATATTTTTCTTTTGCATATATAATAAGTATCACAATTCTTAGGCAAATGAAGTTTGATAAACATTAATCTGAGTTATAACAAACAGCATATCACTTTGCAGATGTTCAAGTAATTAAACTACTTTGAACTTAGAATAATTTCTTATTTGCAAAGGAGCTTAAGTATAGATAGGAAACTTAAAGTTTTTGTATTCCTGCAGCATTAATTTTATGCTGCTTGTGTACTTAAAAATCGTTTTTATAATGAGATATTGGAGTATATACATTGGTCTATTCCTTAGTAAACAACCTTGAAGGGCCAGAGAGATAGCAGGGAGGTAAGGCGTTTGTCTTTTATGCAGAAGGTCATTGGTTCGAATCCCGGCATCACATATGACCACCCCCCCAGCTGCCGGGTGATGCCCAAAACAAAACAGAACAAAAATAAACAAACAAAAAACAACTCTTGACTTATAATCTCTGGATAAAATGTTACTGAGTTGTGCTTCCTATATTTTTCAGCTGGCTTCCCCAGTACCTTTATAAAACATTTTGAATTTTAAAATTGTATTTAGGGCCAAAGAGAGACCTTAATGAGATGGAACTTAGACTTTGTATGTAGGAGGCTTGTGTTCAAGCAGTGCCAGGAATAACCTTACCACTGAGTCAGAATAGCTTCTGGGTATTGCTAGGATTGACCTAAAAACAACTAAAGAGGAAAAATTGGCAAAAAAAGATATAGATGGTAAAGATGTCGGTACTAATAACTTTTTATAGACATAGTTATGAAAGATTGTCTTCAACAAAATAATTGTTATGTCAAGCCACCACAATTCAAAATACCCTATGATCCGTGGTAGTAGAGATCAGACAAATCAGACTTTCTCTTTACAAGGGATATTCAACCTTGACCTGCCTTTGGTCATTACAATTAGTTTACATTTCCTAAAGTTTTTAATTGATTTATTATAATATATTAAATTTGTTCTGACATCTTTCATCCAACAATTTTTTTATAATTTCAAATTTTATTAAAAAGAAGGTCCTAGGAGCTCATACACTGTCAACCAGCAGTAAAACTTCCTTTACATTTTAGGTTCTTAAACATATTTATAATACTTCAAAGACTTTGTCTGCCAAGTAAGACATCTGATCCTCTCAGACTATTTTTGTTGCTTGTGTTATTCCTCTGTGTATAAATTACATTTCTTTGCTTGTCTCATAATATTTGCTTACAAATTGATCAATGAGTTATAATATTGTAGCAACTCTGGTTGCTGATCTCCCCTCTTCAGTTCTCTCCAGGGACATTGATTTCTTGTTGATTTGATAAGTGATTTGGTAGATCTATTTCAGTAAAGTTCTCTACAGTGTAAAATTTTTGACCTCGCTCCTTGGAGAATTGGACTATATGAGAAGTCAATCAAGAATGACATTAGCATTCTCTGACTTGTTTCTGTTCTTTCTGTTAAACTCTTTGTCTCTTGGTATCACACTTAACGGGCAGGCTCCACACACTCACACCTGTTCTAGTGCTTTTGACATTGCCTTATATGATCCAATTACATACAGGTTCTTTTGCATGGGTAATTATTGAAGCCAGATTTTGATAATATTCTGAAACAATTAATTATCAATCAGTACATAATAATTAATATTTATTGATAAACAAGAATTGATTTTATTAATTATTTGTGCATTTTATATTATACAATAAATTTATTTATTAATAAATCATAAATTATTCTGATATTCTTTTTTATACTTTTTTTTGGTTTTTGGGCCATACCCGGTGACGCTCAGGGGTTACTCCTGGCTATGTGCTCAGAAGTCGCTCCTGGCTTGGGGGACCATATGGGAAACCGGGGGATCAAACCGCAGTCTGTCTTAGGCTAGCGCAGGAATGGCAGGCACCTTATCTCCAGCGCCACCGCCCGGCCCCACATTTTTTTATTTTAGCACCATAATTACAATCATCATTGTAGTTGGTTTCAGTCATAAACAAAACACCCCCCTTCACCAGTGCAAAGTTCCCACCAAGGATGCGTTTTCCTTTCTGGAGACTCTCAGAAACTAGCCTATTTTATTTCCTTTGTAGAAATACTAATCTTTGTTTTATTACTTACCCTTAATTGTTACTAGAATTAAAATTGCTACCCTCTACACTCATAATGTCAATTCAAATTAGGAGAGGTTTTAGTTTCTTCTGGTTTTATAACTTGTTCTTTTCAGAAATGGGAAAGGGACAATGATGGCCTACTTCTTTCATAATATTTTTTTATGAATAGAGTTCTCAGTGAGAATGATAGCCTTTAGTTTTGGTGATTACCTCTAGCAGCACAAAATCTATGTTCCATCAGTAAACGGGTGAGGATTATACTAATCTGAGGAGTCAATTATTCTCATTTCCTCTTTTAGATAGATCCTCAAGTCTATGAGACAGGTTAATTGATTAAATGGATCATCTACCACTTGACTATAATTGTTTGGAATTCAGTCTGTGCAAGATATAATTTTCAGCCAAGAGAAATGCCTGTATCCTTCTTGAGATAATTCTGTAACAACGGATGTCTATCTGAGACAATATAAAGTCATATTATCTTGGTCACACTTGCACAGGTTTGAGCCTCTGTCCTCTTTTGTTATGCTATGGTAATGTTAGGGAAAAAAGAAAATAATTGTTTGTAACTCAAACACCACAAATGCTTAGTTTTCTTACTGACACTAAACAGACTTCATTGAATTAAAGTCATTTTTTTTACTTATTGTGTCTCCTAAAGTCAACTTCAAAATTTAAATAACTGAATTTTCTTTTTCTCAATGTTCACCAATACGATAATTTAATTGGAGGTAGGATCATGAGTTCCTCACATTGTAATTATGAAAGTGCTATTGATAGGAAACTGTTTCTAAAATTATACCTACTATACTTTATATTAAGGCGCTAAAAACAATGTATAGGACATTCATGAATACAAGTACTTTTTTATCATGGAGTAAATACATATCTGAAAATGGAATGCTGGAATATATGACAGGTATAACTTAAAATTCTATTTTAGTTGTAAAAACTAAAATTGTAAAAGAATTGCAAAATTGTTGCTATTCACAACATTTTATATTTTATCAGATAATACAGTAGTTCTTGCTAATCACAGTATCTTCTATATATGTTGTAAAAATTATTTAATGATACTTTTTGGTAGAATTGTGAGGCAAATATAGGACACATTATAAAATGTCTCTGTTTCAAAGATTTTAGTCCTCAAGCACAGGGCAGGACATACAAAATTAGGAAATACAATTGTAACTCTATCAGGCACATTGGAGAAATGAGATCCTCTATTTAGACAGGGATAGTAAAGCAGGCAAGGAGCTTGTCTTCTATATGGACAACTGTGGTTTTATCCCCCTAACCCTATATGATCCTCCAAGTACCCTAAGGAGGTATTCTTGATTGCAGAGCCAGGAGAACCACTAATCATCAACAGGTGGGGCCCTAAAATGAAACAGAAAAAATCTAAACTTGTCCCTTGAGTTATCTCAGTTTATTTTTGTTCTCAAGATGTAAGACCTACAGACAACTCAGTAAAATAAAATAAAAAAAAAATCAGTAGGACACATATAGCATCTGGAAGAGTACTTTAAACCCCTCTCAAGAGTGAGTGGGAGGGTTATCTCTCTCAATGCTTCTCTTTCACCTATGTCACTCCTCTCTCTTCCTCATACACATTCACACAAAATGAAAGAGGAGGCCTGAGATATATTACAGTAATTAGAGTGCTCATCTTGCACATGGTTTGACCAGATTCATGAGTTCTGCTAGGAGTGAACCCTGAGTGCAGAGCAAAGAGTGAGCCCTGAGAATAACTGGATATGAACCAAGAGTAAAAACAAATCTAAACATATGATATACAAATCCAGATAAGATACCTCTGGATCTTTGAGTCAGTGTAAAGGTATATTTGTTCCTTACTTGCAAGCATTCCATTTCCCTATAGTACTTTATATATGTTTATAGTTTTCTCAGTGAATTGTATGGACACTCTCTCACAGCCCATTTTTGTTGCAGTTATGTAGATCTCATTATAGAGAAATTTGTATTTTCACCAAGAGGGACCAAGGCTTCAAATCATTCCACATGACATTTACTTCCTTTAACCTCTTTTTGCCAAATAATCCTCACCTATGTGAGGTAATATTGTTATTTTGATTATATTTATCTGATACTGCTAGGGTTTATTTTTTTTAATGTTCTTTGTCTTTTAAATTCGCTTTCTACTTGAAATGAAGTACTTTGAAGGAGCTGTCTGTTTACTTTTGTCAAGTTGTTTCTGTTTTTTAGATTAGGGGGGATTGGCCATACCCTGTGACACTCCTGGTTCTCGGGTTAGAAATTGCCCCTGGCTTGGGGGGCCATATGGGAAGCCTGGGGGATCAAACCACGGTCCGTCCTAGGTCAGCTGTGTGCAAGGCAAATGCTCTATGGCTGTGCCATGACTCCAGTCCCAAGTTTTTTTGCTGTTTTACAAATTTGGATATCAGATCTATATCATTTGTACATGAAGCAAATACTTTATCCCATTTAGTGGAATATCTTTTTGTTTTCTGATTATAGCTCCTTTAATCATGTGAAAAATTAGTTTGATTTAAATCTAATATTGCTATTGTTATTCATGCCCTTGGAACTGAATTATAAATACAACATAGAGTTTAAAATATTGATTGTATTTTCTGTTTTTCTCAACTTTTAGGCTCAAGTATAGTCAAAGTATTTAATTTGAGTTAACTTTTGTGTGTGATATAATTTAACTTTCTCAACCACAGTTATTAGGTTTCTGACTCCATTGTTACATTACAGGGGCCATTAGCATAAATTAACTATCTGTATATATGAAGGTCTAATTATTGTTTTTCAATTTTATTTAATTTATCTGTAAATATGCTTTATCTCCATACCACACTGTTTTTTTTTTCCTATAAATTTGTAGTATAGTTTGAATATCTGCCATTCTACTTTTGGTCTCAACATTGTTTGGCTATTTGTCACACTTTGTGTTTCTGTACAGATTACAAAAACTTTTCTTTTGTTTTTGGGTCAGACCCGGCAGTGCTCAGGGGTTACTCCTGGCTCCATGCTCAGAAATTGCTCCTGGCGGGCACGGGGACCATATGGGGCACCGGGATTCAAACCGATGACCTTTTGCATGAAAGGCAAACACCTTACCTCCATTCTATCTCCCAGGCCCCTACAAAAAATTTTAATATTTTCTTGAAGAATGTTGCTGAGGTTTTCATAGAAATTACATTTAATCTATAAAATGATATGATAGTTTAGTAATTTCTACAGTTAAAAAAGAAGTTTGCTTTTGGGCCACAACTGACAGTATTCAGGGCTTACTCCTGGTTCTTCATTTAGGCACAACTCCTGGTAAACTCAGGAAACAACATAGGATTAAACCTAGTTCTGCTGCATGCAAGGAAAATGCCATACCTATTATACTATTGCTCTGATCTCCAAAAAATTACTATAATTTTGATACTTTCAAAAATATATAATATCTTTCCATATATTTATTTTGATAATACTTTAATGATGATATTTGTTTTCTCAAAGTATATATATAAGATATATGACTATAAAACTGATGATTGTATTCATAAATATATTTTTAATTGTAACTTTAAATTTTTTGTTGTATATATCTTTATTCTTTCTGTGTAATTTAATCCTAGGCACTTATATCTTAAAGATTTTGTTATAAATAATTAAAAAATATACACTTTAACTGCACATGTGTACAGACATGCCATAGATACAATCTTTTCTTGCATAACTTTTAATTTACAGTGAAAAGTATGATACAGATATATTTCCTAATTTCTCAATTTCTTTTTTATCCTTTTTTTTGTGGGGGGCTACATCTGGTGATGCTCCAGGGTTACTTCTGGCTATACACTCAGAAATTGCTCCTGGATTCAGGGACCATTATGGGATGTTAAGGGATCAAACTGCGGTCCATAGTAGGCAAACGCCTTACCACTTATGCAACTGCTTTGGCCCCTAATTTCTCAATTTCTTACCAATTTTTTCTTACATTTTTCTAAATTTTAGTAAGTAAATTTTCATCTCTAAATATCTTTTAACACTATAATAAACATAAATAATATTGTCACCAATGAGCAACACTCAAAATAGAAAAATAGGTACTATATCAATCACAAAATAATATCTTTTCTGTTTGCATCTAATACAATTGATCTTCTTGTGTAATTTTTACTTGTACTTTACTTATTAGAATAGAAAAAATAAAACATTAGCAGGTCAGTGACTAATATCTTTCAGTTTCTTAATTTTTTTCTGTAGTTTGGGCAATTTTTATATTAATATTTTTATTTAAACACCTTGATTACAAACATGATTGTGGTTGGGTTTCAGTCATATAAAGAACACCTTTTGTTGAAATACCATTTTTTCCTTACACAATTATTTTAAAATATGCATAATTGTTTTTATGAACTCAGCTGAACTTTTATTGAATTTTAGGTATTTCTTAAATTTAAGATCTTTCTTGATATATTTCTTTAACTTAAGTGTTTTATTAGCTAATAAAAAGATAATTTATAACTATGAAAATACACACTATTTTGGTATGAGCAAAAATAATCTAAATCAAATTTGCTAAAGCATAGAAATTGTTTATTAGTTTAAATGAAAGTTCAGAAATATAAGAACTGATATGCATGATCCTAATAATGTCATCACAATAATATTTGGTCTGTCTGTTTTCTTTAGTCTCCTCCTGTCAGTATCCAGTGCAAATATACAATATTTGTACAGTTTTATGTAGATACAAAGTTTTTATTTTCTTTTGAAATTAATGACAACATTACTACATAACAGCATGCATAGTGGAAAGGGGTAATTTATCAATTTCTAATTAAATCCACTAATAGACAAATAAAAGGGATATCTTTTTTTAAATATTTTTTTATTTTTAATTATGAGAACAAAGATGCAAAGAGAGAGGACAAGGTAAGGTTACAGTGGAAGGACAATCACAAGTAACATAATTCTCAGAAGAAGTCCCCTTGCTGATATGTTAACTTTAAACTTTCGGCCAACGAACATTAAGATAAATAAAACAGAATCCATGTGCAATTACTTTGTTTGTCAAGTCCCCAGATTATAATATTATAATTATAATATTATATAATTATATACATTATAATGTTTCTTAACAGCACACAAGGCTATCTAAAGCCATAAAATTATGTAACTCCTTAAACATTAGAGGCAAATTATTTTTTAACATTTCTATGTACATGCATATTAGTTTAAGTTAACCTCAAAAATTTAAGTGGGTTTTTTTTTGTAAGGATTAGAGTCAAAGGAACACAGTAAAAAACGGTGTTAGAGTGGCATTGTTGTTTGCATAGGCCCACCAAAATATGAGGAGTATGGAAAGAAATAACCTTGGCCTAAATACAAAGAGACCCTATCCCTGAAGTTTCCTGGCATAAGACCAATTCTAGGCTCCAGGCAAGCTAGATAGACCAATCCAACACATTGTAGTGCCAACACACTTTTATTTTTTACAGTCTCTGTTGTTGGTATCATGTTTCTGTATCAAAGATCCTTGAATCTGCATATCCTGCATTGAAGTTAGGATGTGGAGTGTCCTCCTGCCTCACCTCATAATTAAAGGGCAATGCATGAAGCCCTATCCTGTAAGCAGGTCCTTGTTGTTGTTAGTCTTCTCAGTGTTAAGGGAAGACAATT